>OVBE01015224.1:0-11601 GCA_900406425.1 Iberis pinnata | reverse complement strand
GGCCTTATGTCAAAATGGGCTTTTGGGAGCAGGTGCTAAACCTGGTATCAACAGTACCTATCATTCCATACATCAAGCTCCCTACAACATTACAATATGGTATTGATCTCATGAATTCTGAATCTCTGTCTAGATCATCCTCATTTGTAGCACACAATTTGAAATGTTCACCTAAGGGAGTATGTACTGCCTTAGCATCTTGCATATTGTAACATTTAAGTACCTTTTGAAGATACCCTTTTTGTGATAGTTTCAAAGTCCCCTTCTGTTTGTCTCGTATGATGTCAGTTCCCAGTATTTTCCTTGCTTCACCCAAATCCTTCATCTCAAACTTGGAATTCAGCTGTTCCTTTACAGTTTCAATTTGATGCCTGTCTTTGGAAGCTACCAACATGCAATCTACATATAAAAGTAAGTAGATTGGACTATATGCTTCTCATTTGATATACACACAATTGTCATGATTTCTCCTGTGGAATCTAATCTCCAACATGAACTTGTTGAACTTTTGATTCCACTGCCTAGGGCTCTGTTTCAGGCCATAGAGTGATTTCTTCAAGAAATATACATGAGATTCCTTTCCTTTTACTTCATACCCTTCTGGTTGACTCATATATATCTCTTCTTCTAATTTCCCGTGTAAGAAATTTGTCTTCACATTTAGTTGCTCTAACTCCAGATCTTCATTTACTACTAATGACATCAAGTATCTTAGAGATACATGTTTTACCATTAGGGAAAATATTTCATTGTAGTCAAGTCCCTCCTTCTAAGCAAAACCTTTTGCAACTAGTCTTGCCTTGAACCTTGGCTTTTCTATTCATGGAATACCTGGTTTCCTTTTAAAGATCCACTTGTACCCAATTTTTCTTCTGTGTTTTGGCAGTTGAACTAAGTCCTAGGTGAAGTTCTTGAATAGGGATTCCATTTCCTCATTTGTTGCTGCTTTCCACTTATCTTTGTATTTGTCCTGCATAGCTGCCTTGTAACTTGATGGCTCCATTTGTTCACCATCTTCTGTTATCATCAGAGCGAGGTTCACATAGTCTTCTAGCCATTTAGGGATTCTTCTTTCTCTTCTTGACATGTCCCTTGCAAGTTGATAGTTGTCAAGATCAGTTTGTATTAATTCTTGCTCTTCTTCAGATTCTGTTTCTTCAAATATTGGTTCTGATCTATGTTGTATATCTTGATTTGTGTCTTCTTGAGTCTCCACCTGAGTGTTGGCATATGAGACACTAGAAAAATCATTAGTAAAACCAAGAATAATATCAAGAAACTATACATTCTTCCCTTTTGAGCTTCCCTGATTTGACAGTAGATCTTTGTAGCGTTGAGTCTCATTGAATACTACATTTCTTGAGACTATGCAACTTATATCATCTAAAGACCAAATTTTGTAATCTTTGACTCTAGTTGGGTAGCCAATGAAAATTCCCTTTTTGGCTCTTGGGTGTAGCTTACCATCATCAATGTGAAAATAACATACACAACCAAACCTTTTTAACTGACTTAACATAGGTGGAGTCTTGGACCACACCTCCTCTAGTATCTTGTCCTCAATAGCAGTAGATGGGCATCTGTTGATTAGATAAACAACTGTGTTTACAGCTTCTGCCCAAAACACTTGTGGAAGGCCTGATTCACTAAGGATACTTCTAACTCTTTAAAGGATGGTTCCGTTCATCCTTTCCACTACCGCATTTTGTTGTGGAGTGTAAGGGATAGTTGTATGTCTTGCAATTCCATTTTCAACACAGAGTTTGTCAAATGCTGAATTACAGAATTCAAGTCCATTATCTCTCCTTAGCTTTTTAACTTTGAGCTCTGATTGAGTTTCAATCAGTGTTTTCCATTATGAAAATTTCTCAAAGGCTTGGTCCTTTGTCTTCAGAAAGTACACCCACCTTTTCTGGAGTAATCATCAATGATGCTCAGAAAATAGTGGCACTTACCAAGGAAATCTGGCACATTTGGTGACCCCCAAAGATCTGCATGAACATACTCCAGGCATTTTGAGCTTGTGTGCTTACCCTTTGTGAAACTTTCCCTTTGAGATTTCCCATAAATGCATTCTTCACACAACCTTAGGTTTGTTACCTTTTTCTTGTCCATATAACCTTTTCTTGTCATGATATCTAACCCCTTTTGACTTATGTGGCCAAGTCTGCTATGCCACAGGTTGGTCTCATCCTTCTCATCTGCAACATTAGTCATTAATGACATGATCTCCAAGCAGAAAGTATAACATACCTTTCCTTCTTGCTTGTAACAGAACTTTGTCTTCTTTCTTTACACTTAACATGCCATTTTCATAGCCAAAAGTATACTCCTGGCTTTCAAAGGTTCCCAATGATAGCAAGTTTCTAGAGAATTTGGGTACATATCTTACTCTTGCAACAGAGACATGTAAACCATAATTAGTTTTGAACACAATTGTTCTTATACCTTTTATCTGTGATGTAGTCTCATTTGCCATTCTCACTAAGCCTGCATCATATTCTTTGATTTCAGTAAACCATTATCTTCTTGGTGTAATGTGATAAGTGCAGGCAGTGTCCAAAATCCACTCTTTGTCCAATTGAATATCCTCTGTTGTGTTTGCTTCAGACACCACCAGTGCTTCCATGTACTCTATGCCTATGGCTGCAGATGATTCTGCTGTTACTGGCTTATATGTTCCCTTTGTCCGTTTTGGACAATTTCTTTTGAAATGTCCCTCCTCATCACAGCTCCAGCAAGCAGGAGTATTTGCCTCACCCTTAGTTTTCTCCTTTTCTTTCCCTTTTCCTTTTCCCTTACCTTTGTCTTTATTTCCTGGTTTACCTTTCATACATGAGTTCACATATAAACCTTTCCCTTGTCCTTTGTTCACACCTTACTTGTTGAACCTAGCTTAAGTTGCTTCGAGTTGATTGCATTTACGACTTCATCAAATGTCAAGGAAACTTTACCGTATCTCAGTGTGTATCGCTGGTGATCAAACTGTTTAGGCAGAGACATTAAGAGGAGGATGGTCATGTCCTCATCTGATATATTCACCTTGACATTACCTAAATCTGTAATCAATCTCAAGAACTCATCAATATTGTTCTCAATTGTTAGAGAATCATTCATTTTAAAACCATAAAGACTTTATTTAAGATAAATTCTATTAGGAAGAGATTTTGATAGATACATTTTATCAAGAAGATTGAGCATACCAGCTGCTGTCTTCTCCTTGATAATCTTTCTTAGTACCTGGTCCGTCACACTAAGGATAATAGTACTCCTAACCTTTCTTTGCTTTTCTTTGAGTGATGAACTTTCCTTTTCCTTTTGTTTTGAAGTTGAAGTTGGATTAGCTAACTCCTCTTCTTCATCTCCTTGGATTCATTATCTTTACCTTGTTCTGGTACCTTGTCTAACTCATTTTGTTGAGCCTCCACTGCTTCCATTAGACCAAGTATCTCAAGATGTGCCAGTAATTTTTCCTTCCACAGATTGTAGTCAATCGATCCATTGAATTTCTCCATCTTAATTCTTGAAGAAGACATTGTGATGAGAAGTTGACTTTGATTGATTTTCAGCGAGTTATCTTATCCATGAGCTCTGATACCACTTCTTGAGAATATGTTGATATTCACCAGGAACACAACCTGCAAAACTTTGAAACCAACCTCAAACCGAAAAATTACATAACAAAATTGAGAATCTAAAAAAACAAGTAAACAAACAATCAACACCAGAATTGTTAACCCAGTTCAGAAGCATAAGCTTCTCTACGTCTGGGCCGAGGATTATCCCCAGAATCCACTAAGAAGAAGTAATTCAAATCGCCGATTATAGCCGGATTGTTTACCGGAAAACTCTCTCAATCCAAGCAACCCAATCCTAATCTAATGACTAAACAACCATCGTAAATTGAGCTTCTAATCACCTAAGAACTTATCCAATTTTCCGATTACTCTCAAGAAACTACTTGATCTCACTATATAAAAGCTCGAAATCAATCTTCAACTTTGAACTTCCTTAACGGTCCTCTGCAACAAACTTCAAGCTTGATAATCATGAAAGATTTGAAATGACACCGTCTTCTTCCTGCTTCGAGTTTAACCAGCTTCCAATTGACTTAAATCAAACCGGCTTTAAATGCTGAGCCCAAACCTTAATTCAATCAATAACCTGGTAAAGCTTGTAAACCGGAATTAAATCAATGGTTTCTCTAAACCATATTCCAACAATATGGAAGGACCTCATTGCCCTCTCTTGTACCCGTAATACCACCACCCTCACGTCCGGCCTTAGTCAATGGCAAACTCAACACATTCCCTTTCAACGCATTACTTCTAAAAATTTTCATTCAATAGGATCATAAGCCTATTCTTATCCATTATACATAACTCATCAGAGAAAACAAATACTCCCTCCGTTTCAGATTAATTGTCGTTCTGGAGAAAAATTTTCGTTTCAAAATATGTGTCGTTTTAGGTTTTCAATGCAAAAATTAAATGAATTTGACTTTTTTGACCAATAGAATAATTGCAGGAGTTTTATCAATTAGTTGATTTAAAATATTTAATGGTGTTTTTATAGAAAATAGAGATTTCTTAATATGTGTGTAAAACTCTAGAACGACATGTAATTCGAAACGGAAGGAGTATTATTGATTTAGTTGATGACCAATTTAATGCCAAAATACACAAAATCCCTTCTATATTAATCAAGATTAAATAAGAATTATCGATGGTTGGTCATACGAAAATAGGAAAATCCAAATGGTACACTTTTATTTGTAATCAAAAAAGTTTATATCTTAACAATACAACAACATTGGTAAGAAGAATAAAAGTACAAAAACACAACATTTTCCCACCACATAAAACCCTAAAAGCAACTTCTTTTAAGGGTTTAGAACCGTTGAGTCCTTTGAGCACATTATGCCTTAACCTCAGTCTTCTTGTTGGGCTCAAACACGAACTTGATGAGGGATTCTTTGATAGACATCATCTCAGGGAACTCAGTCTTCAACTTAGATGCATCAAGCTCGTTGTTACTCCTTGGAGCCACAATCACTTTAGCTTGTTCCTCCAATGTGAAATTCTTCCAAGTAAAACTCGGATTGATATATTCTTTGTACATCTCCAAGATCTCATTGTGGCTGACGACCCCCGGGTTTGTGAAATTGTAGATCCCGGTTAAGTTCCTCTTTGCCATTTCAATTGATATTGGGAGGAGCTCGTCTAGGATTGTCATGGAGTTTGGGATGTCCACAACTTTCTCATACCTAGCAATCTTGGTGATGAAGTTTCTAGGGTTTGATAGATCCGAAGAGATTGGCATACGCACTCTTAGCGTGCATACGTTTTCATAGTTCTTAAGCAACTCCTCCACCTATTAAACAAAACCAGATTCCAACAATCAATTTAACTAATCTGACATTTTCATCTCAAATTTAAGATCTCACGAATCTGAAACATTCAACTATCACCAACATTACATCTTAAACAACTAAGTGCTAAGACCTAATCAATCACGATTTGGAACTTCGTGAGCTAAAGTTTCAGCCATTGGAGATTGGATCCGAGAAACAAATGAAAATGTGGATCGAATCTGAATATTTTCTTAAATGAAGTGATCGAAAATCTAAAAAGAAAAACGAGGAGAGACTCACCATAGCTTTGGTTTTAGAGTAGAAAGATCCGGTGAAATTAGGAGTATCTTCCTCCTTGAAACCAATACCAGACCCGAGAGGATGACCTGAATCATACTCAAATATGCAACCGGTGGCGTAATTGATCAGAACAAGTCCTTTTTCCTTGCAAATGTCAGCAAGAGTTAAGGTTCCGGCGACATTCGTACGGATGGTCTCAACCTTGTGAGATTCGCACCAGTCAACGTTAGGACGTCCGGTAACTCCAGCAGCGTTGAACACGTGACTAGGCTTCACGGTTTCGATGTCGGCGAGGATAGATTGACGATCCTGAAGCCGACCGGAGCCGTAAGTGTAAGAGATTCCTTGAGAATCGCAGAGCTTACCGAGTAATCCACCGATCCATCCGGTTCGGCCGTAGATGAGGAAGTTGAGTGACGTTGATGATCCGTTTGCGTTCACACTCATTTTGATGATCGGAAATCTCGCCGGAGACAAGAAAGAAAGAGAGAATGTGATTGGATCTGACGGAGTGGTGCTAAGAGAAATAGAGAGACGTTTAGAGATCGGTAATGCTTCTTTTTATCCCAAACTTTCGGGAAAAAAATTTATGTCTTAATTGTTTACTTGTTTTTAGAATAGATTTTTGTTTTATGATTATGAAAAGCTATTTTCTTAGCCAATCAAAATTTTATTTTAAGTCATTTCCTATATTTTAGAGAAACTAGTTTTTGTAGGTTTTGATAAATTTTCAAACAAAATCCAAAATCCTTTTTATGTTTTTAAATTTGATTGATGTTGTAAACTATGTTTTTTCTCCAAAAATATTAATTATTTTTTTACACTATTTTACACCATTTAATATAATTTTTTTAATTCACAATTTTTATTTAACAAAAAATGATATAAATATAACCATTTGACTTCACATTTAAATAGAGTAAACATGCTAACTATTTAAGAGAATAACAAATCTTAGAAATAATAAAATATAATATTATTAGCATTTTTCATATTAATTAAATTTCTACAAAAAATATTATTATTAACCATATTTTGTAATCATATATTAAAATACCACGCATTTTGAAAGCTAATTTGTAAAATAATAAATCTAAATTATAACTATTATATACACAAATTTATTGATCCTTTTTGAGAAATATTATTTTTATAAGATATAATATACTTATTAATAAATTTTAGATTTATTTTACATTTCTATCTGTATAAGATAAAATAAAAATTAAATTTAAATATAAAATTTAAAAGCTAAAATCTACAAAAAAAGAAGCTACAACCACATAACAAAATCTAAAATCTAAAAAACCAACAAATATCCGTAGCCTTAGTTTCATTAGTTTTATGACCCATGTTTTTTTTTTCGTTTTACACTATTTTACATCATTTTCTTATCTTTTTAATTTTTTTTTAATTCATAATAATCATTGTTCTAATTAAATGTAGAGACAAAAAAGTGAAAAAGTAAAAAAAATATAAAAAAACAAAATTTTTTCTTAATATGCATATTATTTTATGTATGTAATCAGTATTTTTGAAAATTGGATCAGACTAAAAGTGTTAAGTGAGTTTTTGTTATTACGTAAATTATTATTTTTTATATATTCTATATTACGTGAGCTTTTTTTATATTCCTTTTGTAAAATGTTATTTGGTGAAGTAACATAAAATGTGAATAAGCTTTAAACCGAGTTTGATTTAATTCAAGAAGAAAAAAATCAAATTGGTTATGTGATTAAACCAAGTTTAAAATCAGAAGAGTAAAGTCTTTAGATTCTTGGAAGTTAGGTTGTTGAAAGAGATTCTAACCGCAACTAGAGCTGGATATATTGATCTCGAGAGGATCTGAAGAAGGTCTAAGCTTCATGTTATCATCTTCTTGAGAGAAAAAGAGATTTTTCTGGGTTTGTTATAGCGATGGTTTCATTTATGTAAAAGTGTGATTATATTGTTCTTCAAATATGTTCTAGTGCATTTTTCGGGTTGATTCGGTCCCAGTGAGTAGCTTTCTAAATCGGAAGTGAACACTGGGTAGTAAATTTCTTGTGTGTCATTTACTTTCTTGCATAGTTGTTCATTATATTACAGTTAGAGTGAGTGAGAGAGATAGAGAGAGTAAAATCGAGCTCAAAGATCATCAATATCAGTCAAAGTACGACGGTGTTTCCGTAATAACTTGTAGCAGCGCACAAGGTGGATAATCCATATGGCTGTAACAATAAGACTGGAGATCGATCGATTCGATGGAACCAAAGATTTCTCACTATGGAAGGTTCATATGATGGCACACCTCGAAAATTAAGGTTTGAATGAAGTTATACTTGGCGAGAGCTTCGAAATGGCAGCTCAGGTAAGTACGCATGATGAGGAAGAATCCAAGCCTAGTGATCCTGAATCCATTAAGGTTGAGGTAAAACTTAATCTTGCATAATTGGAGAAAGATGAAAAAGCTATAAATCTTATTATCTTGAATGTAGGTGATCATGTTCTTAGGAAAATAAAATTGTGTACTACTGAAGCTTCAATGTGGACTATGTTAGATCGCATTTATTTGTCAAAATCATTGCCAAATAGGATAAAGATTAAGTCTCTATTTTACACATTTAGATCATATGCATCAAAATCAATAAATGTTAATGTGGATTCTTTTCTAAAGATAGTAGTTGAGATGAGAAGTTTAAATGTAAATGTATCTGATGAAATTAAAGCTATTTTGTTTCTAAGCTCTCTTCCAGGAAGCAATGACAAGCTAAAGTACACGCTGAAATATGGAAAGGAGACGTTGACTCTAAGAGGTGCTATAAGTGATAGGCTCAAGATTTTAATTCCTAAACTACACAACAGAGAATATATCGCTATAGTATAGAATATTGTCGATTTTCCACAGAGACCAAACAGTACGACTCTCAGTTCTAAATTCGACTCTAGCTAAGACGGATAAAATAAAGTGTTTGATTTCGAATGATTGCAAATAAAAGCAGTAATTAAAAACGAATGTAAATCAATAGAATAAAGCGTTAGGCGTTAGGAAATTCCACATGTATTTAGGTTTGAAGCTCATGTTAATATGCAGGATTTTACTTTGAAAATAGTTCTCAACTCAAAAGACAAAAACTAGATTAATCTCCTCCCGGAGTATTAATTCCTATATCTAATTACTAAAGACAAGTTCCCGCTAAATTCAGATAATTATATCATGCATTAAGGTCAGATTCGATTTGTTCATAGACATTCAAGACAACACTCATGCTAAGCAAAAACATCTACTTATCTAGGCTAGATCAGATCTCTAAACCAAATCCCTTTGTATTTATCAATCTAAATTCAATGAACTAGATGGCCTGTTTAATTCAAACATTAAGAACAAATATAAACTAATAACCTAACAAATTCAATCATTTATGTTAAACCCTAACTATCAAATCTTATTTTCCCTGGTAAACCCCTAAAACCTAACAAGACGACTACTCAGACATAGCTAAGCAATCAACAACCATAATTAAAGAAATCATATCAAAAACCAAATCAGTAGATTAAGAATAGAAGATTTCAGAATTCTTCTCCAAATACAAGGTCGAAATTCGTCTCTCGGTAAAAGCTCTCAAATCTCAAGTGTGCGTAAAAAAGAAAATAAACATAAGCCTAAGGCTTTTATAGTTCTAAAAAGGGAAAATAAAATAAAACCAATAAGAAAAACATGATAGGTCTGGAGGGAATAATCGTAATTTTGGAAAAATCTTCAATTATCCTCGTGTGTACGGATCGATCGATCCACATAGGGATCGATCGATCTGTTCATTAAATTGGATCGATCGATCTAGCATGGGATTGATTGATCTAATTTTCCGTAAGTACCCAGTGCATTTGGATCGATCGATCCATGCTTGGATCGATCGATTTCTTTCTTCGTGTATCCTGGATCGATCATTCTTCATCTGGATCGATCATTCCATGTTCATTTTCTCCGTTTCCACCTGAAATCTTATGAAAACCATCTTTTTTCGCTCCAGAACATCCCAAACACCTAGAAACATGAAAATATGCCAAATATACATGGAAACACTCGGATAATACCAAATAACAAGTATAAATACCCACTATAAGGCTTTAAAACCTAGTAATATCAACTCCCCCAAGACTTTCTCACCAAAAAACGAAGCTTCAGTGTGCGCCGATGTCAGAAACGCTTCAGAACCATCGTCGGATCGTTGGAGGTGTAGCTCTGGCAAATCCGCATCTCGTCGGCAGGAAAATCTAAAGAGCCCTCTTTTTGTTCGGATATTTGCTTATCCTCAAGTAAAGAAAAACCATATATGGAGAAGAGGTTTGAAACCGGACCACACAGGAACTCTCATAATCTCACCAACCCCAAGTTCAGACGTCACAAACTAAAAGACTAATCCTAGACAACCATTGCAAATAGACTATTTACCGCCACCTAACTAACAACATGCTTTCTACTCTAAATCCCAAAACAATGAAACCATTAAATCATTTTAACTAGCTCTCTAAATTCAATTAAATATAGATAAGTGCGTTCTTGCCTATGGAATATCAATCAATGTGCTTAAATGCCTTTTCTATCAAAGCACATATACCAAACAGAGCATCAATCGACTTTTGGGCCTGACCCTTTTCCCCCTTTCTCACTTTTTTTATTGCTTTTTTTTCCGCATTCCTGCACTTTTTTTCTTTTATATTCTTTTTTTTTATAGATGTCGGTTTTCAGGGATTGACTACGGATTTTTAAATCTCGCTTTCAATCCTTTTTTGTACCGTTCTTTTTATTTATTTATCTGAATGTGGGGAGAGGAAGGATCTGGATCATACTGAAAGAACTTGTTGGTTTTACAGAGAACTGAAGAGCAAGGTACCTAGCTTTCAAAGTATTACCAACACCATAAGAAAGCGAATTTAAGATAAAATAATGTCATATCCAAATAGAGCTATCATCAAATCATCAACAATCCAAAAGAGCAGAACTTTCAAAAGCATATCAATTAATTAATGGGGGTTTCAGTCCTAAATGCAACAGTTAATCTAAGTCAGTAGTCAAGTAGAGAATGATACCGAACTCACAGTAGGTTAGTATTGATCATGTATTCTGACTCGATTTGACTCAACTCGACTAGACTCATCTAAACAAAAACGAAAATTTTTGAAAATTTTCATCAACAAGACAAAACATCAAAATATCGTTAGTAATATCATATATCCTCCCCTAGACTTACTTCACACAGTTATATTGTGAAAATAAAACTAGAAGAAGAAATAATGACCTGAATAGAATCATAAGTCTAGAACACATAAAAATAAAAGTGAGAGAAAATACATTAGTCCAAAGTGAAAAAGAAAAAGATACTGATAGGTGAAGCAAAATCAATCCGAGGTCTGCCCTGAACTACCTCTTCCTCTCTTTTTCCGCTCATCATCCTCATCATCGTTGTGACGCCTTGGCGATCTGAAACAAGCTGGTCTGTGCATCTTAGCTATCGCACTCCACATCCCTTGGACCATATTATGTGTCCTCTCTACAGCATCCGCTGTCTACTGGATCGTCTCAGAATTAGTAAAGTCGGGACGTCACGGCAACAAGTCAAAATCACTGAAATTCTCCGGTAAAATGGCGAACCATCTTTGGGATTGTCGTCTCTGCACCTCTGAATGGATCATTGATCGTGAGGCTGGCCTCTAGGAAGATGATAAACATGATTTTACTCCTATCTAGCAAATAATCCTAAACTACTTGAATATCGATGTAGTATTTAGGTGTCAAATCCAGTTCGGAATGCAATTAACTAATTAACTCTATGAGAATTACGTTCAGTCTAAACGTTTCAAAGTTGATTGTGATTATCGATTAAAACGTGCAATGATTGAAACCCGATAACTGAATAAGTAAAAACGAGACTAAATATAAAACGAAGTATGCGATAATAAAAAGGCTA
>OVBE01015223.1:0-11601 GCA_900406425.1 Iberis pinnata | reverse complement strand
ATACTAGTCTAAATGCTCATGAATCTAACCTAAATGGATGCGGAATAAAGCTAAAACATGTTAAAATACAAGTATATCAAGACGCATCTAATAGGACTGGGATTTCTTAATTCAGTAGTTGATACCTCTGCCTTCATCTACAACAGAGGTCCTGGACACATCTACGTTCTTGTGTACGTTGACGATATCATTGTCACTGGTACACCTACACCAGCAATTGAAGCGTTTCTCACAACTTTTGCACAACGGGTCTCACTCAAACAACCTACTGATCTCACATACTTCCTTAGATTTGAAGCCATTAGAACTCCTCATGGTCTCCATCCTATGCAGCGGAAGTATGTAATTGATCTTCTAACAAAGTTGAATATGCTGGACGCTAAACCTGTTTTCACACTTATGGCTTCCACTCCGAAACTCTCTTTATCTTCTGGTCAACAACTTGAGAATCCAACAGAATACAGAACATTACTTGGCAGCCTACAATATCTCTCTGTTACAAGATCATACATTTCTTATAGTGTCAATCGGCTCTCTCAATTCATGCACCGACCAACTGATCTTCATTGGCAGCATGCGAAATGCATTTTACATTATATAGCTGGTACTCTATCTCATGGTATATATCTCTCCTCTGCCTCGCCATTAACTCTTCACGCTTACTCTGATTCAGACTGGGCAGGTGATGCTGAAGACTTTCTCTCCACTCAAGCTTTCATCGTCTATCTTGACTCCACTCCAATTGCCTGGTCATCCAAAAAGAAGAAAGGCGTCGCGAGGTTTTCTATGGAGGCTGAGTATCGTTCAATTGCGAATACAGTTTCCAAACTTTGGTGGATCATATCTCTTATTTCGGAATTTGGTATTCAGAAACGTTCTTCACATATTGTCTATTGCTCAATGTAGGTGCCACTAATTTGTGTGCCAATCATGTTTTCCATTCAAGAATGAAGCATTTGGCTCTTGATTATCACTTTTTCAGGGCAAATATATCTATTGGTACTCTCCGGGTTGCTCATATATCAATGCAAGACCAGCTAGCGGACGCATTGACCAAACCATTGTCGAGACAGCAATTTACAGAGCTTACAAACAAGATTGAAGTTCATCACCTACCTCAATCTTGAGAGGACATATAGAATATAGATAAGAAAAGGATATATAAGTCATTCTTGTATACCTAATGTAAAGATCACAAACACTATATATATATTGTAACCTTTGCATCTATAATAGAATCGAGCCTTTCATATTACATATCGATGAAGCATAATCTCATAAATTAAACGACTCTACCAATCAACCACATCAATTTGAATCTTTTTGTACCCAAGCTTCTCAAAAGCACGTAGAAGATGAAAAAAGGCGTGTAGAAAGAAAATCTCATCATCGTTAAGAAGAGACATTGAGCTCGAAACTACTATGTCCGTGATTGAGCTACGATGCAATATTAATGACAAAGTACATAAAGATCTACCAATTCTCTCGTCGCCCTCCCAATTTTTATAAAAAGGATGCATATTTCAAAAACATGATCATGGATCCTCCGGCTACATCTCTCTGAATATATGTC
This sequence comes from Iberis pinnata, assembly GCA_900406425.1. Taxonomy (NCBI): domain Eukaryota; kingdom Viridiplantae; phylum Streptophyta; class Magnoliopsida; order Brassicales; family Brassicaceae; genus Iberis; species Iberis pinnata. The sequence continues at coordinate 10,028 of OVBE01015223.1, read as the reverse complement.
CTAGCTAAACAATTACCACGTGAAGGAGATTCGCCGAACTAAGGAGAGGAACCGTTGGTAATGGAGGAGTCGAGCCCTTTAAAAAAAAGCTCATGTCAAGCTCAAAAAGAAAAAAATGACGACAAACATGACGAACACAAAAGAGAAAAAATGAAAATGCTCATGACAAGCATACAATGAGTAAAAAAAGAGTTTAGACGAGCCGAAGAAATATAAAAGGGTAGACAAAACAAAAGAGAAGGGAAGAAAGAAAAGTCCATGCTGACTATAATATATATTTTCTAAATTATATGAAAACTATTACTTATTCATTATAAGAATAAAACATCTTTTCAACATTATCTTTTATAGCTTAAAGGCTGAAGCTCAGCAACATAAAAAATTGAAGACCAATGACGTGACAAGCCAAAGGCCAACAAAATGAGAGGCTAAAGAGTGACGATCTAATGAACAAAAGACATCAATATGCAAACTAGATGACGAGGATATGGAAATCAAGATTAGCAATAAGAGAAATTGAAAGAATGACCTTAAGATTTGAAGGATAAAGGAATAACATATAGAATAACGAGGTTCTGACAAATCTAACGACGACAACATTGTGGATTGTAGGGTGACGATGTGGACGACAACTAGTTGATGTAATAATCTGACAAGATGACTTGTGTTGATGCTTATACGAGCTCAAAGATAATGACTTGACATGCTGAGAACCCTTGACATGATAAGCTAAGCTAAGCTAAGGCGATGACCTAACAAGATAAACTAAATTTAGACCATGATCCCACAAACTGATGAAATATCTGACAAGCTGAAAGGATACAACCAGGGATATGATGAAAATCTATAAGAAAATTAGTTAGGAAGACAAGCTGAGAGCATAAATGATGATATGACGAGCTCAACTGAGTTATTATGATGATTCAAGAGTTTAAAATTGGTGACTTGACGGGCTATTAGATGACAAAATCAGAGTAGAGGCGACAATATGTTGAGCTGATGGGGAAGCCCCAACAAGATGAACAAAGTAGAGGCAACAACCTGATGAAGTGAAAATTTTATGACGAGTTGAAAGAGATGAATAGAGGAAGGTGACAAAAAAACAAAATATAAATAGTTACGACTAGAATTCAAAGCAACAACGATCCGAAGAGCTTAGGGTGATGAACTGAGTTGCCATGATGACCTGGCGAGCTAAGAGTTGATTTTCTAATAAGCTGAATGATAATGAACGAGCTGCGAGGTGAAGACCGCAAAACTAAGGAAGCCACCTCACGATGTAAGAATTGATAATGTGAAAAACCAAAGTACATTACTTAAAGAACAAAATATGACGAGGCAAATTGTGACCAGCTACCAGCATCAACCTAAGAAGTGACGACCTTAATCCCTGAAGCGACTTTCATTATCTTTCTACTTGGAAATCAAAGCTTCCTACATACGACTTGGCCATGTTAAAGAATCCTCTAACCTCGAGGGTCTATACTCTTTTTCCCTTAGTGGGGGTATTGAGAAGAAGTTCTCATAATAATTTTGGACCAATAAGCCAAGAGAAATCTCAAATAGCAAAAGAAGACAATCAATACCAGCACCCTAAGAAACGTAAAGTTGAACTATGAATAGCCTAGACATCCCCCAAACCAATAAACTTCTTTATCCGACGAGCTCGCCCATATTTGCCTCGACGAACCGAGGGGGAGAGGGACATATTGTTGGGTATGGGAACAAGGCCTAGGAGTATGTACAACCCATTCATAGACCTATGAATCTTGCACAAGAAAACATCAGATAGACAACGAGCCCACTAACGCTCAACAACTCGGGGTAGTCACCAACCTAATGATTAGGTCCTACGGACCTAGACGCCAAACTAGGACTAGACATGCTTAGTAGGCGCCGAACTAGTCACCAACTCCTTATAGTTGTCAGGAGAATGATGATTGCAACCAAAGACATTATAAAAAGAGATTCCAAACCAAAGAGAAGGGGCGAAAAAATCCAGAGAAAAAATCTACTAAGAAATTATAGAGAGGGAAGCAAAAAAACAAAAAAAAACACTTAGAAAATATAATATGATATTGAAGTAGTCTGATATGTGGACAAGTTCGACTCCTTTTGCAAAGAATCAATCAAAGTATTTTCCTTTTCAAAAATGAACCTAAATGAGGGTTCCAAAAAAACTTTGATTCAACACATACAAAAAAAAAAACGAACACATACAAAAAAAAAAAACGAAAGTGACACGACCTGTTTTATCTTTTCTTTTACAAAAGGCACAACCTTTGTATTATCTTTTTGTTGCAATCTTTAGGTTACGAATATTCCCATTTAATTTTTTCCAGGGTCTCGTATATTTATGATTATAATCTTGAAATTAGACCAATGTAATATAATTATGTTCCTAGTATCATTTGCTTTGATATTTGTTGAACCAAAAGTTGCACTAAATATAAAAATCAGTTAGTGATTTCTTTATAATTTTCTGAATTGGTAGTTGCTAATCTCAAATAAACATGGAATCAATTCCACTGTTGGTTTTCTGTAAAATAATACGTTGAAAGGAATCAAAGCTAATATAAGTATATTTTAATTAGAGCGTATCTTGTCACGACCAGCCATGTGGACTGTTTAGTCTTTTATTTTTGGTTCTTTCTACAATTGTTCACTAGACTCCTCTATCAATGGCTGATCGTTGTCGGTCGAATGATGTTGACTGAACCGACTTTTATGGGCTTCTCATAAAACATAAATTGTTTGGGCCTTGGCCCATTTTTGAAGCCTGTTTAAAATAATAGAACTACACGTACATGTATTAGGGAGTGTCATTTAAACATAACGACCAAAGGATATTTTGTTAAATTCACATTATATTTTTTGTTAAATAAATAAAGAAGTTTTGTATAGNTTTTTTTTTTTTTTTTTTTTTTTTTTTCATTTTCTGCCAACTTTGTTTCCTCCATATTTTTATAAGTTAAGATTTATATTGACCTTGTCACTTTGGTTGAATATTATAGAAGAGTTCCTTATATATATATCATAAAACTATATATTTCAAAAATATTACATACTACCAATTGTTTCAGAAATATTATTAAAATGTTTTTTTTTTAATATCAAAAACATAAAAATTGAATTTTAAATATTAGATAATAATTTTTTGTTTTGAAAGGATTAATATAGTTTAGTTTATAGGATTTAAAATTTACATTACTAATTTTGAAATTATTATAAATTTGTGATGTTTTTTTCAGCAAACATATGTTTATGATACTTGAGAACATATTTTTGAAATTAAAACTAAAAAATCGTATTTTAAAATTTTCTCAACATTATATTTTGAGAAAGAAACAAATTTATTGGATTTCACTATAGACAAAAATTATATAGGGGCACATTTTTTTCTCGTTAATAATTTTTAAATTGTATTGATTGTTCCTTTTGAAAATAAAAACTATAACATATTATTTTTATATTTTTTTGGGTCGAATTAGTCTTATATATTGTTATGTATTAAATTGGACGCACGAAGGTCCACGTTGGGATGCAAGAATTTCGAGGTATCTAAAGTTGTCTCGTCGGAAAGTTAGGTGTGCATGCTTTGACGGCAGTTTTACAGGGACCACGATCGTTGTGAAGCGCGATTTATCCTTTCCAGACGACGAGGCGATTTGTTCTTGAGGTGCCGAAAATGTACACATGCTTCCAATCTTACTGTGGTGAGTTTTTAACCCAGTTTCCTTCTCCTTTCTTCCAACGGAAGCCAACGTAAACAATAGTGGTGGCATCGCTTCAGTTTGTCGTCGTTGGGATATCGTTTGCTCGATCGGTGGAGTTGTAACCATGTCAGCGGCGCAATGATGGAGGATCATCTTCCAACATTATAGTTTTCTTTGCTTTTAGGGTTTTGCGGTCTAGACGTTGGAAGCTCATTTTTGTGGTTTGTGAATTTTTGTAAAATGAGAATTTGTTTTAATGTATGGGTTGGAGATTTCATACGATTTATATATGATTCTGATAAATAAAGTATTTATAAAAAAATCAACACGTTAAGTATGGTAATAATAAATTATAAATGTGCTAGAATTATAAAATTATAAATGTGTTAAATTAGTTAAGTGTTTATTGCTATATGTTCTTTTAAATTCTAATTGTTTCGAGTTTTGATTTCTGAAATTTCAAATTATTACATTTGAAATTTGTGGGTTTAGTATGTTTGGTTTACCATTTTGTAATCTAATGAAAAAACCAAAAAATAATCAAATCAATAGATAATCTTAATTATTCCATTTTACATCATAATAAATAATGCAAAATTCACAAAGGTAATATTTTTTGTATACTTTATTTATTTATTTTGTATACAAATACAATAATCAACATTTTAAAGAAAGATTCCAATATGTATTAAACTATAACATATTAAATTGGGGTAAAACTCACTACGACCGGTTGGAAGCATGGGTAAGTTTCCAGCACCATAAAAACAAAAGCCTCGCCGTATGAATTGCGCTTCACAACGGCCATGGTTCCTGAAAAACCGTCGTTAGAGCAGGCACACCTAATTTTCCGGCGTGACAACCGTAGATACCTCGAGATCCATGCATCCATATTGTTCAAATGGTTAATGACGTTTATAAGTAAAATATAGAGTCGGCGCAAGTTTCGAATGAAGCAAATAATTTAGAAGCGTGACGATTTTTAATACGTTAGACGCAGTGAATGAGCCATTATATAGAGGATGTATAGATGGTTATTCTCCTTTATCATCTGTTAGTAGGTTGATGGGGATAAAGACGGACTATAATTTACCTGAGGAAGCAGTTGATGCAATAGAAAATTTTGTGAAGAATATCTTGCCAGAGGATAACAATGCTCCGGGTTCATATTACGAGATACAAAAACTTTTTTCTGGGCTTGGATTGTCGTATCAGATTATAGAAGTGTGCATTGACAATTGAATGATTTATTGGAGACATGACGAAAACCGGACAACTTGTCGATATTGCCGCAAACCATGGTATAAAGATACAGTCGGTAGAGTTTCAGTGCCTTACAAGAGGATGTGGTATATGGCACTAACATATAGGCTAAAGAGATTGTATCAGTATGAGAGAACAACTGCGGCAATGAGATGGCTTGCTGAGCATAGATTTAATGGAGAGATTACACGTCCTTTTGATGTTGAAGCTTGGCGTTATTTTCAGTCTACTTATCTGGATTTTGCATGCGAGAGAAGAAATGTATATCTTGGATTAAGTACGAATGGATTCAGCCCATTCGGGAAGCATGGTAAATAGTATTCTCTGTGGCCAGTCATCGTGACAGCTTACAATTTGCTGCCATCTTTATATATAAACCGAGAGTTTTTATTTCTCTATGTTCTTGTACCTGGGCCAGAGCATCCGAAACGAGCGATTGACGTATTTTTTCAACCATTGATATATGAGTTGAACACATTATGGGAGTTTGGGGAGGAGGTTTATGACATGTCGCTAGAACAAAATTTTAAGATGTGTGCGGTTCTAATGTGGACTATAAGCAATTTCCCAGCGTATGGCATGTTATCATGATGGAAAAATCACGCGAGACTAGCATGTCCATATTGTAACGATGACACCAACTCATTCCAGCTAACAAATGGAAGGAAAACATGTTGGTTTGATTGTCACCGAAGATATTTTCCCCCAAATCATCCATATCTTCGATCAACTACATTATTCACAAAGAAAAAATGTGTTCAAGGTCCACCACCTGAATTAGAAGGCACAAAATAATTACAGCACATGCTCTATTTTGGTGTTGAGATGACCAATGATGCTAATGTTGGTGGAAATGGACATGGCCATTATGATAGTTATAGAGAAAATCAAATTGGCACAAGAAAAACATAGTTTGGGAATTGCCTTATTGGAAAATGCATTTGTTGAGGCATAATATAGATGTCATGCATGTAGAGAAGAACTTCTTCGACAACATTATGAACACCGTGCTTAATGTCCAAGGAAAAACCAAAGACAATTTGAAGTCTAGATTATATTTGTCGGGCATTTGTTCTCGTCCTCAGCTTCATATCATGGACGATGGAAGATGTCCAATCCCTGCATTTAGATTATCTAAGAATGGAAAGGATGAGTTCTTTTGCTAAATTATTCAAAAGTTATGCTTCCCTGATGGATACGCATCTAATATGAGAAATTGTATTGATATCGGAGAAGAAAAGTTCATTGGTACATGTTTCACTTGAAAAAGAAGGTCAAAAATCTTAGTAGAGTAGAGGGTTCTATTGTGGCACAGAGCATCAACGAAGAAGTTGCAAATTTTGCAGAATATTACTTTACAAGAAATGTTTATACCAAAAACCGAAGAACTTCTCGACATGATGACGGTCGAGAACATCCTACGTATCCCGCTTACGTCCCAAGTGTTTTCCAACAAATTTGACGACTTAGCGAAAAAGATAAGACTCGCCGACTTACAGAGCAGGAGTGGAGACATCTACATACATATATCCTTAGTAATTGTGAAGATATGTTAGAGTATGAAAGGTAAATTAACATGAAAACATTATTCTTTTCTTTTAGAAATTGTTATTATATAGTGTGCTATAACTTTTGTATCTTATAACCTTGTAGGATATACTTGGAGATGGTATGTGGTTACTTCCGGATAAATCTGAAGCCAAAGTGGAAGCTTTTAAACAGGAAGAGTACTACAAGTGGCTACAATATTTTGTAAGTGTGTGATTTTATGAAAATTAATTAAATCTTTTAATTTCATGTGTTTCTAATTAATGTGAATTTTAGATAGGTTCGAGAGGAAAAAACTATTGGTAGGATGCTTCTGACATGGTTGATCGAACTCGCGAGAAGTCCCAACAACAATGTCACGTCCTACCCAAGATATTGCACGAGAGGATTCAGTTTCAGGGTTCACAATTTAAATAGGGGGAGGACAACATTAGACCATGGTATATCGTCTACCTCCAGAGATGTTGTGTATTACGGCATCATTTTGAACATATAAACATATGTATTTCAACAATCCGTCGATAATCCGTCGATTTTCCCCTTTTTGCATATTTTTATTTTTGATTTTGGAAAATCTAATACCCCAAACCCCAAAATCTAAAAAGTTAAACCTTAAACCCCAAAATCCAAATGATCAAACTCTTTTATTACTTATATATACATCTATCAAAATTATTTTTTCATTTTACCAATGGAACTCAAACTTCAAACCCATATTTAAAAAAACCAACGGATTATCGACGGATTTCTACAATCCGTCGATAATCCGTCGGTTTTTTAAATATGGGTTTGGGATCTTGAACATGTGTTCCAATGTTATCTTTCAAATACATAATCATAAATGATGGATTGATTCATGTTTCATACTATTGACAAAAATAAGTCAAAATGACTTTAACGACATTTTACTAAACATGTTATAACCGAAAGTGTTTTATCTTATAAGATGATCAACGGTAAAGTTTAGACGTAAAACATGTTATTAATTATATCATACTACGATGCATTATAACAGTAAATGTGTTATCATTACGGTAACATTTACGATGGAATTCCTAAACTAAACCCTATATGAATCCCTAAATACCAAACCGTAAATATTTTGACAAACCGACGGATTATCGATGGATTCTGTCGATAATCCGTTGATACAGTCAACATGAAATCCGTCGATTTCCGTCGAAATTGTTGCCAAAAAATTTGGATAGGTGCAAAATTTGATTTTTTTTTTTTTTTTTCAAAACTGACGGATGGTCGTCGATAATTCGATTTCAAACCTCTTTCTCCTCTATTATCACGCGTAGAACACCCATTTACAAGGGAGAAAAAGCTTCAAATCTTCAATTTTCACCGAACAGTGGTAGAAAGAAACTCACTGTAAGTTATACTAACTAGTTTTAGGTTTATTGTGTTGATTTTGTTGAATTTGAACGGTTAGTTTAGGATTTGTAGGATATTTTGGGTTTTTAAAAACTTTAGATATTTTGGAGAAATTTGATGTTCTTGGTGGATTTAGGACTTTTTAGTGGATTTATGATTGTTTGATTGACTTAAAATTGTATTGTGAATTGACAAATTTGATGAATTTAGGAATGTTAGGTTTTTTGAAAGTTTAGAGATTTTGAGGAAATTTGAAGTTCTTGATGGATTTAGGATTATTTAGTGAATTTATTATTGTTTGATTGTTTCATTTGTTTGATTGACTTAAAATTGTATTGTGGATTGACAAATTTGGTGAATTTAGGAATGTTAGGGTTTTTAGAAAGTTTAAGGATTTAAGGATTTTTCGTAAAATTTTGATGGATTTGTGAATGTTAGGGTTTTGAGAAATACTAGGAAGTTAAGGATTTTTGTAAAATTTTGAGAATTTTACAAAATTTGGAATGTTAAGGTTTTTAGAAATGTTGGACTTTAAAGGTTTTTGAGAAATTTTGTTAGTTTTGATGAATGTAAGAAATTTTGGGTTTTTATAAAGTTTTGTTAATAAAATTTTAAAAATTATATTTTAAATATAAGATATAAATTATATAATATTAATTTTATATTAAATATTATCAAATTTTAATCCATATTAAATATTAATTCCCCTTGACCGTAATTTCAGTAATTACGGTCATTTCTCTTATAGCATGGGATCATGACAATTCCATACCCCGGGGGATGTAGCAGGGTCTTCCTCGACACCTTCTGGCATTCATGTGGAGGAATTTCACGCACCTTCCGAACAGCCACGTCCACACCATCACCTCCCACAACGCCATCACCTCCCACAACGGCTGCACAATATTCTTGAGTAACCGTATGAAAAGTTAACATACATGCCTACGGCGGAGAAGGAAGTTTGGTCATACTGTTTCGCAGTAAGAAAAAATTTGAAATTTTAACTTAAATATATATTTACTAACATTATATCTTTGAAATATATATAGCAACATTTCAACTAGAGGCCTGACATTACCCCTGAAGTGCGGAGAGAGTTCAGGTCTAAAGCGGCGAGGACTTACACTAACCACATGTATTTGTGGAATGATACTTGGTACAAGACTGGTCATAAGCACACAAACATGCCTGTAGAGCTTCTGACTCCATTCATAGCATACTGGAAAAAAAAGAGAAAAAAAGTAGAAGAAGATTTCAAAGAACCGGTGTAGCAAGCTGGATGGTAGGGGTATGTCGATTAACAACGCTGGTGTTAGGAGTTCGTTCACCCGACAGTCTGATCTGGTATGGTTTAAAACTTGAATCTAGTAATTTTTTATTTTTTATTAATACTATCTAACATTTAAACTTTTATTTGTTGAACAACGGTCTAAGAGCGACCACGAGCCGTCGCCCCTTGAGATTATAGAAGATCTCCACACGAACAAGACGACTGGAGAAGTTCAGGACCAGCTGGCTCGGGATCTCCTCTAGAAGACATATTGAGGAGATCCGGTCTACACAAGCATCTCAATGGGAAAGCGAAGACATCCCCATCCAGACGGTATATGTAGTAGTGTCTCAGGTAAATAATATTGTAGTTTAACTACATACTATTGCATATTATTGATACTAATACAATATTGTGTTCTTTTTCAGACTACGAAGAAGTCCAAGGGCCGGATGTTTGGGTTAGGGAACATGGCCGCTTATTGCTTCCCAGGATCAGGATCCCGAACTGCTACGGATCATTATGAGGAGTTAAGGAGGAAGAACGAAGAGATGGAGATAATGCGGAAGGAAATGGATGCACAACCGAAGGAGATAGAGGAGATGAAGGCTTTGCAGGCGGAGCGCGAAGCTCAGATGGAGGCGATGCGAACTTCACAAGCTAGGATGGAAGAATTTATGAAACGTTTCCCGGGGTAGATTTATATATTTATCGTTTTGTATAATTACAATTTTAGGATTTTAAGAATATTTAGAATTTTTAAGAATATATTAATTTTAATTTATATATATATTTTGAATTTTATTTTAATTTTAAATATAAATTAATTAATTTATATTAATATTTTTAAT
>OVBE01015222.1:0-11603 GCA_900406425.1 Iberis pinnata | reverse complement strand
TAATTATTTTATAAATTTTAAAATATAATAAAAAATAATTTTAAGTAGTAATTTATATGAATATAAATATAATTCTGAGGTTTTTAAAAGATAAAATAATTATTAATTTTTATTTTAATAATTTTATAATATTTTAATGCTCAATGCTCTAGGAAATGCTCATTTTGAAAGCATAGAGGTGAGGAGCATTAGCATATGCTAAATGCTCATCTAAATGTTGTTTTAAGTGTGATTGGATGAGCATGGAGCATAATTCTCTCCTCTATGCTCTACCAATCAAGGCCTTAGACAAAACATTTGTATCTAAATATTACTCAAATGCTCATTAATTAAGAGGTGGATGATTTTTCCTTGAAAAGTAATTATAAGATATATGTTTTATGTCTTTTTGGAGGAAAGAAAATTTTTAAAGTCAATTATACACTTATTTTACTAGATAATTACACAATATCCTTCATTCTTTCTCCTAACATGTGTCAGTGTTTTTTTCTCTTTCCATGTTTTATTTTTTGTTTTTTAAACCAATTATTTCATATTATATGTTTTCAACAAAAATAAAAATTATATCAAAATTCAAAAAATTTATACTCAATAAATAGATACTTGTTTCGTTTTATTTAGACATAGAAGGGGAATAAAGAAAAAAGAAAAAAATGTATGATCTAGAAAAGGATTTGGGAAATGAAGAATATGACTTAGTGCAAAAAAAGTAGAAAGTAAAAAAGGGCAAAAGCCTAAGAAGTAATAAAAGAATGAATAGAAATGAAAGATATAGATCTTTAAATTCAGGAAGTTACCAATCCGCTAGAGTTGATAAAGAAAGAATCCACCTCCTTTTTTTAAAAACGGAAATAATAAAAAGGAATGGAAACTAATGTTGGTTGCTTGAGGCTTTGGGGGTAGAAATATGATCCATTATTGGTTAGATTTAGGAAGACTATTAGCTTTGAAGTTTCTGGGTGGATGAGGTCCTATTCTTGTATGCATCTAAGTGTTCTTACCTTTAGCATTCTGCTAAAGCTCATTCCTTTTTTTGAGTGATCCCTATTCTGAAAATGTTAATCATTGCATGAAGGGACCATCTTTGTCTCTTAACCAGTTCTTTAGCCAAATGATTTTAATGATTATGCATACCTTGATTCATGGTTCCTACTTAATGAATCTTAAAGAGATAAATGGAGCATGTGTAAGTTAGATTTGATCTTAATTGAGTTTTGATGAGTATGACTAAAGTTTTTTTTAAGTAAGATGAGATTGGTTTTCATTCTAGAACTATTAACTTGGACAATGATATCATCTACTTTATCAGCATATTTTGGTATTGAGTTTCCGTTTCTAACCTCTTCTCTAGACTTATGAATTAATTTCTTGAGGGTAAACAAAGATTTAGTTTGGGGGGAGTTGATGTCTCTGTATTTTTTTTATGTTTTAGCTATGCATTTATCATCATTTTTAGGTCCATTTTGTTATCAATATGTTGCATTTTTAGACTTTGTCAGTATGTTTGCATATTTGGAGTAATTTTGCATTAGCATTGCATACATTTGTATATTGGAGGTGTTCCAGGTACTTAGGAAGCATTTGTGGACCATGGAAGCAATGAGAAAGAAAAGGAGCATTGGAACGGCTCGGTGACTCAGTTTCTAGCAATGTCAGGAACTTTCAGAACTTACCAAGGTGTAAAATCGAACAAGAACTTGACCATTGGCCGAGCCAAGCATCTAACCCAAAGACTAGTTGTATCAAGCTCGGACAACAACTCGGCCATTGGCGAAGCCAAACATTTCCAACCGCAACCAAGATTCAAGCTCGGCCAAGCCTCTCAGCCACTAGCTGTGCTAAGCATGTTCCAACCGCAACCAAGATTCAAGCTCGACCAAGGCACTCGACCATTAGTCGAGCCAATATATTTTCAGCCGCATCAAGACATACAAACTCATCCATGGACTCGACCGAGAACCGAGCTTACAGAGCAACCAAGACCAAGATGTTTTAGATCGGTTTGATAGCTCGACCGAGATCCAAGTCAAGCATCCTAAATCGAACAGAAGAAAAATCAAACTCGGCCATGAACTCAACTAAGGGCCAAGAAAGGCCCAGCTCGGTTTACCAAATCAACCTAGAGCCGAGTTAAGCTTAGCAAATTTTTAATCATTTATCTATTAGTGATTTAGGGCTCTCCTAAACTACTATATAAACTCTAATTCACCCCCATTTGAACTTATGCCTTATTTTTAGTATATACTCTTATGTTTTTCCCTTGTATTTGCTCTTGAATGTTCTTGAAGAATCTGATCTTAATCCTTGAATAAATGATGTTTATGTTTATGATTTCTATGGATTTATGTTTATCTTAGTTAGAGAATCATGAATATCTGGTGCATATTGATCCTTAGTTTAGTTTCTAAAATCTGGGTTTGTGTTCTTCATCTCTGATTTGTGTTCTTGAGGTTTTCAGATTGATGATTAATGCATAAGTAATCTATTTCATTTTTACCTTTTAATCTTGTGCAAACCTGTTAGACTAAGTTTGATCCTAATGAATATCATACTCATTTCGTTTTCTGGGTTTGGTCATTAATTCTTGGGTTTGTGTTCTTGCTGTTGTTGAGAGTTTGATCTTTGATTTTAGAATCTATTGCATAATTGTCTTCAATACTTTTCATCTTTACGAATTTGGACTTGATCTTGATTATTTGCTTAGTTATTTCGGTTTATGGGTTTTGTGATTTCATGCTCAACATGATTAGTGAGTAGTTTTCTGGGTTTATGAGGATGTGATAGATTGATGCTGAATCTTTGATCTCATAGATGTTTAAGTTTGTGTTTGCATGAATCCCTTATGTTTCATTGATCTTAATGTTGATTTTTTTCTAATCAACAGAAATCTGATCTTAGGAATTTCCACACCCCGAAAGTGTTTGATGAAACCTCTGAACTAAATGATTTCAGAGATTTACATTCCTAACCCAATTGATTGGTTGTTTAGAGTGTTTATTGACTTAAATAGATTGTTTCTTAAAGCCTGTTAAGCAGTGTGCCGTTAACAAGAGTTAGGTCTGGAACTATTTAGCTTGAGGAAGAGATTGAATCTGATTGCTTATGAATCTATTGTCTAGAGGTTAGCTCTTTTGTGAGGTATGTTAAGCATCTAGGTAAATTAAAGAGGATCACTAATCAATTATCCCATCCTTAGGAACTTCGTTTCTCTAATTTATCCCAACTTCATTACTTACTTTTTCTGCAAGTTATTTATCTTGTTTAGTTCTTATAATTGCATAATAGTTCTTATGTTTAGTTTCATTTTCATTTATGCTATGTTCACTTGGATTGTTAGATTTAAAACTTCTAATTGTTTGGATTGAATTAATAGGATATGATTGCATCTCGATTGGCTAATAGCATCATCCATTTGGATTGATACCCTATATGCTGCAATAACTATGATAACATTAGGGAATTGAAGTAGTTAAATCACAAAAATTCTACTATCAGTGTACGACATCATGATCATTGTATACATAGAATAATTAGCGTCATGTACACGACAGTGTACACAAATTGTGTGATCATTGCGTGCACAAAGTGCATGATCATTATGTACCTATATTGCATGAGCATTGTGTACACAAACTGTATGATCATATTTTACACAAACTGCATGATCATCGTGTACACATACGACATAATATTGTGTACACAAACTGCATAATCATCGTGTACACATACTGCATGATCATTGTGTACACAGACTGCATGATCATTGTGTACACAGATTGCATGATCATTGAGTATACATACTGCATGATCATTATATACACATGTTGCATGATCATCTTGTACACAAGCGTCATGTACAAACCGCTATACATAGTCTGAATAATCAATATGTACACGACATTGTACATATACTACATGATCATTGTGTTCACACCGCTTTGCATAGTCTGCATGATCATTATGTACATGGCGCTGTACAAATACTGCTTTATCATTTTTTATACAGTCTGCATGATTATTGTACGACTCTGTACACACATGATCATTATATATAATAGATAACCAGCATTGTGTATATAAGCGTCGTGTACACACGCATGAGAAATTGTGTTTTTTTTTCTCTGTACAGATAAAGCAAAACAAAAGTGTAGTGTTTGGAATATTATAAATTTTTATATAATTTAAAATTTTTAAGGATATATTTTTGTCCAAATAATTTGCTTTAAAACCTAATGGTAAAAAACACTACCTATCTCTTCTTGAAAAATCATGACAAATAAAATATGATCTAAGTGGTGGGTCCATGCATTACTTTAAAGAAATGATCACAACTTCTCTTCTCTCTTCACTTGAAGGGCAATAATAGTCATTATCTTCTTTGAAATAAACCAAAAGTGATTAACAATATGGTTGAGAAAGTACACTAGAATGTAATGTTTTGAAAGTGATTAACAATATTAAGAGATAGAAGATATGATGTATTTTTATTTTCTATTTTATTTCCACTTTACAACAGTCACATTTTTTGTATTTTCTTTATGTGCGGCTGACCTAGTTTGACTATCAACTTTTATGTAATGGACCTATTCCGATATTACGTAATAGGCCCATTACATCCCAAATTAAATCCAGTCCAATACAATAACTAACCAAAGATCATAAACCTAACTAATTCAGTTTACTAAACCGGTTTGAATTCAATAAAATACAAAAATAAAACCGGTTTGAGTAAGAAAGCATAATATACTCAGGAATCCCCGCAACCAGATCTACTGATTCGCCGACCGCTATTACCGACGCAGGTGCGGTGAGGTCGAAATTTCGGTAAGCGCTCTAGAGCCATTAGGCCGCTAACCAGAAGTCACAAGGAGAAAACAATGAAACAGTGGAAGAGATGGCCATGACTCGCCACAAAGGAGAAAAATCAGGAACTTCGCAACTTACGAGGGAGAGGATTTGCTCGTAGCCTAAGATCTTCAAGAGAAAGTACATGTGAGATCTTCTCCTTAAAACCAGCCCAAATAGTCTCAAATATCTTCTAACCATCCTTGATGCCTCACACTTTTTTTGAACTCACAAGGTAATGAGATCAAACCAGTAGAAGTTCATACCTCAAATGGATAATATCTTGCAGTGGTAGTCATTGATCTGTTGAAACCATTGAGTCAAAGTCATCTTCTTCAAATCTCGCTTCACACCCCCACTCCTCTAAAAACTTCCTTTTCCAGCCTCTCAAAAGAGTATTCAAGCTTCTATTTGTTGCCATTCCCATATATCCTTCAGCTTGTGAAATATAATCAGAAATAAACAACTACTTAGTTTAGTTTCATGTAATTTCCTCAAAAGCTTCCAAAAATATTGTAGGAAGATTGAATCTCCATTATTGCTCTCTGCAACTCCACAACCACATAGGTCATCCATCAAGAACAAGGCAACAATCAGAATCGCTTCATCTGTCTTGTGGAGCAAAACTATCACATCAACATTTTCCCAGCAAGTTCTTGATATCTCTGAATTATAAACCACATCTATATCTTCCCAAGGCTGTATAGGATCAAGCAAAAGTCTAGGATGAAGATGATATGTCTTCCATTAAAAAACTGCACACTTCTCCACAATTGTATGCATATCTTTTACCGTCTTCAGCCAAATGAAATGCTCCGACACTATGTTCAACGTTTTATTAATCTCAAAAATGATCAAGAAGGTCCTCTCCACGTGCTGCACAAACCAAAAACTCCTCTTTGTATCTCTTGGTAGCGCACAACTTGTTCTATGTGAACAAATTCTTAAACTATAACTCAAACTGATTCCCAACTTCTTTCTTGTACTTATGATAGACTTGTAAGAGATCGAAACTTACCTCCTTGTGAGTGCATTAGCTACCACTTCAGCCTTGTACTTCCACATACATGGAATATACATGAGAAACTTCACCCATTTGTCTTGTTGTATAATGAATTTGTACTTGATATATATGAATTTGTGCTTGTTGTATTTGAACTTGAATCCCTCATGATTAGAGTGCAAAAAAAAAAAACCCGGTACAAGTCTCAAATAATGTTCTCAATGATCAAGAGCTCTTAAAATTTCACACAACTTCATATCAGATGATGAATAGCTCTTCTCACTTCCCATAAGCTTGTTTATGAAATAAGGACTAGGATTTCGTCCTTGGATAAATCCATATCTTATCACAACTTTACTTACTTCAACTTCTAGCTCAAACACTTGATTAAAAACCAAAATCATCAAAACATGTGATCCACACAGTTTCTGCTTTACCACTTTAAACATCTTTTGTGCAATCATGCTCCACTCAAACATCTTCATCTTCAAGTACTCAAATATTGGAGCAACAGTAGTGATGAAACTCTGCACACACGTTGCATAGAAAGAACCATAGCCGTAAAAGTGTTTCTCAACAGATTGTGTAGTTGAAGTTATCGATTCACTATCTCTTCTTCTTGGCTTTCTTTAGCTAAAAATCCATCTTTCAAATCGTCATAGTTCTCATAGACATTCTGTAGATGATGAACTCCCACGGTTTTGTCATACACAATATTGTCTTCAATGCAAACTTAATTTTTTTTTGCTAGCTCACTACAAGAAATATGCCTTTCGATAGCGTCCCATGATAGCGTTTTTTTTGTCCCTGCTATTGTATATGGACACAGGTTTTATCCATAGCGGTTCACTTTTTTAGGACGCTATTTTTTCATTTCCAGTAAAACAAAAATACTTAGGCGCGTAAATTTGCTTAGATTGGGCACTTACTATTGCAAATAATACAAAAAACGCTATGGTACATACGAAATCACTTAACCTTTTTCAACATAATCAATTCAACTTAATTATTTATATCTTTCTTCATTATTTTCAGAAGATCTTCAGTGTATGCGTTACTTCGGGACATTGTTGATCTCACCGATTCGAAGCTCTATTGCTTAATCGAGAAGGTATCTTCCTCATATACTTCAGCTTTTAGTTAATTTTAGGTCTATGTACATCGATTATGCGATTTAGTTAATTTTGAGGTATCATCTACATACAAATTGTTTGAATTCATTAGATGCGGAATTTAGCTGAAAATGTTATTTTTTATTCTCAGTTCTGAAATGATAGTAAGGATGAGAGGAGGTTACACGTCGACACCCGGCTCTGCTGAGGTCCGTCGTAGTAGACGTAACAAAGGCTTAGAGGCTACACCTGCATCAACATGGGGTAAAAATGCATCAAGAGGATTTAAGAACGTGTTCGGGTCCTTAACCTTGACCCAACTCATGCCAGGATCTAATACTCGGAATCCAGTAGAATCACTTTACTTTTATTGAACATACAACAAGCTTTTAAAAACAAATTTAAGCATGCGCATAGGCCTAGAAGCCGACTTGGTAGAGTGGTCCAAACATGGCCGCATAGCTGTTTCCTCTTCTGTCAAAACAAGCTTAACACTTAGGCAAAATCTGGTTCTTCTGTTTTTTGTAACATCATGTGCTTCTCACGTGACTCCCACTTAAACCGAGTTGGGCTTCAATTGGGTTTGTCTCACGCTTAATTCGAATTTTCCAGATCCAATCATGAAGATTAGTAGTGATGAAACTTGTTTATACACTGTTACATATATAACTTGAGTACAATACTATGATGTTTATGTAAATATAAGTATAATATGTAACTTTTAAGGTAATCTAAAACGATAACAGTACTATGATGTTTATGTAAACAAAATATCATGGAAAACAATTATCACTGTAGAAGAAGCCGAAAAGATTATTTAAGTAGTATGTATACGAAAATAAAAACGAGTTTTGAAGATCAGTTTATTCAGATTTTTCGTTTTGAAGATCACTTCATTTGGTTCAAAATTTTTAAATCAGGATAACACATTATTTTCTTTATTTATTTAAATATTGACAGAAACATGTTTATGTGTATGATACGAAATCGATTTGCTATGCAATGCATGTAATCATTACCTATGCGGAAAATGTATAGAAATATTTTATTAACATTGACGCGTGGTTTGTGTTCCCCTCTCAACCCAAGATAAACCGTAATCCATATACAAAAGGGTAAACCCTAGTGTTGTGCTGTTTCAACATTACACATAAATATATTTTTAAAATAAAGGAAAATCAAATAAATATTGGCGTCAGATACGTCACACACATTAAACGTCACGAAAGATGAAACGATGTTTAATAATCATATTATATATAAACATGAAACGATGTATAAACAATCCGTCATATTCTCATTATCTCTAGTTTTAAAAATAAAACTCAAAAAGATGAATCGCATCCCAGAAGATGTAGAAGACGATCCAACAACTCTCAAACGGTTTCCAACGAAAAATGGTACAAAACTATGCTGAAACTTATGAAAATTCAACTACAATGTTTGAAAGATTTCCGTGAAACCGAAGTTCGAGCAATGGAGGTCGACGCGAAGATCTCTATGTTAGAGAAGATAAAAAACACTATGAACTTCAATCTGGAAGAGGAGCTGAAGAGTTTGAGAAAAGAAAAAGAATACACTGATAACGAATTCAGCCACACTCACCGCTTCAAAGTAGACTACAAAGCATCCGATGTTAGATTTTTAGATTAAACTAGATTTTCATTTTTTTTTGTTTTAAAACGGTTTATATTTAGTTTTTCGTTCTTTTTTGTTTTTTTTGCTGGTGTGATTTATTTTTTATGTTTATGATTTTTAGTTTTTTTTAAGTAATTCATATTTAGTTGTTTTTTATTATAAGTAACTTTTTACATATATATATATTGTTAACAGTATTATAAGTTAAGTTATCAGTTGCGCAATTCACATAGAGGTAAATTAAAAATAATATTAAAATAAAAAATTATTAACAAACATAATTATATTTAAATTATATAGAATTTGGAACTTAATAGTTTAAACAAATAGATTAAACAAAACAACATACACAAAAAAATACAAAAAGTAAACATTTTTTTTTTGATTAAATGTTAAATTTATTAATCAAACTATAAGAGGTTCATATGTACAATGAGTGATGCAAATTAGCTGGAAATCTTAGAAAGCTAGGGCCTTTGGTGTGGAGTGTGTAACAATGGTGCCTCATTAAAACCTGATACTAGAAAACCCTATGGGATAAAACTAGTATCAGGAAAAAGAGTACAAACCATTGTACACCACCTAAAGGACCCGTAAAGAAACAACAATGTGCGAACTAGTAAGTGGCTTGTAATGCGATGTAGCGTATGAATCAATCCGTCTAGGTCCGAGCAGATGCTTGTTGGATAGCCAACCATCGCGGTAAAAGTGCATGTAACGGAGCATTGGGACTGTAATGGAGGCTGTGCAGTCTATCTGTGATCACATTTCTGATCATACTAAGGAGAGGGTGGTGTGCTTGAGGAGGTGAACCGTGCCTTCGGTTGTTCCTTTCGCGCCAGAGATAATAGATGGTCACTTGGAAGCTAAGGTTGAGGAGAATCCGATCAATGCGTGAGTGGGACGGATGTCGAAGACTTAGCAAAGTCCTGTGCCAGCAGGGGTTTAAACGCCGTGAGAGTATCTTGTTGGTCATGCTCGACCACACCGTAAACGTGTAAGGGCAGGCGAAAAAATGTGATCTCTCGTCTCGTTTAGCTCTCCGCAGAATAGGCATGGCTGGTGCACTCCCCAACTCCGCATACGACCTGTCTGCAACCTGTCATGAATAGCAAGCCAAGCAATAATAGCACAACGGGGAATCCCTTTGGAAAACCAAATGGACTGAGACCAAGATAAACGAGGGTAAGGGGTACTTAATTGTCTCCAGGTGTTCGAGGATGAGAAGGATGGTTTGAAAATGTTTTCGCCATGTTTCCACAGCATAATGTCCGGACCTGCGGCGTCATTAGGTGGGGAGAGAGCTGTAATCTGTTGTTGGAGTTGACGCAAGGTGGGATCTCGAGGACGTCTAATTCGCCAACGCTGCGATGCGGCAGCAATTGCAACCGTGGCGTGGCGAGGTATACCAAATTCCCTTGTACCTCGTGCACCTGCAAGACTAAATAAAGGGCCCAAAGTAGTCCAATCATCAAACCAAAAAGAGATACGGTTACCATCATGAAGTTGTCCCCGGAAAAAAAATGCTAGCGATGGGACGGCATTTAAGAAGTTTTTTCCAAATCCACGGACTATTATTTGTGACATTGATATCCCAAAGCGTGGCTCCACGGATGAGGTGACGATGTACCCAATCCGCCCAGGCTGAGGGTAAACCCGAGAGAAGACGCCATATAATCGAAAGTGAGAAGACCATAGATGTATCCTCGAGTCGACGAATACTGAGCCCTCCAGCCTCTTTAGGCTTACACACATCATCCCAAGCGAGCTTCGACATATGCTATCTTGAAGGGGAACCCGACCAGAGGAAGTTGCTGCAAAGACTGTTGATCTCCCGGATGCAGGATCTAGGTAAGCGGAACACTGATTGCCAGAAGTTGACAATGCTAGTTAAAACCGATTTAATGAGCTGCAAACGACCTGCAAAAGAGAGAAATTTTTTTGCCCATGTAGTCATTTTTCCGCGAAAACGGTCAAGTAACGGCGCATAATCGGTTAGTGTGAGTCTCTTGGTTGTCAGTGGTAAGCCAAGGTAACGGACTGGCAAAGATTCATGCTGGAACCCGTGAGCTGTGATGAAAGACAGTAAAAGAGGAGAAGGGTTAGCAGTAGTGAAGATAGAGGACTTGTTAACGTTGATACAAAGACCCGAGGCTTTGCCGAAGGTATGCATGATAGCAAGTACACCCGTGAGAGAGGCTGGAGCCCCATCTGTGAAGACGAGAAGGTCGTCCACAAAGAAAAGATGAGTGAGCCATGTTTCTTGACATCTCAGATGGTATCCAATTTGGCCGGAAACCGCACCTGCATTCAAAAGCTTTGAGAGAACGTTAGTGACAATGACATAGATATAAGGCAAAAGTGTGCAGCCCTGGCGAATGCCCCTTGAGCTCGGGAAATATCTAGCTGATTCCCCATTGATATAAATGGAGAAAGTGGCTGTGGTGATGCATAGGCGGATCCAATTAATGAAGCACTTTTGTAACCGCATAGCCTGCAAAACAGCAATGATAAAATCCCAGTCAATAGTGTTAAAATCCTTAGAAATATCAAGTTTTAATGTACAACGAGGAGATATGTAGGGACGGTGATAGTCCTTGACGAGCTCCATGGCGAGCATGACATTTTCCATCAGAAGTCGTCCTTTGATAAAAGCACTTTGATTTGGCTCGATCGCGTCTGGTAGGATAGTCTTTAGCCGGTTTGCTAGAATCTTGGAGATGACCTTGTACATCACGTTACAACACGAGATAGGACGGAAATCACGGATCGTACGAGGGCTGTCCGTCTTCGGGATTAAAGAGATGAGAGTGGCATTGACACCACGAGGGAGCAAACCATAGAGAAAGAACGACTATACCGCCGTTATGAAATCCTTCTCGACAACCGACCAAGCGGAAGTGAAAAACTCTGTGGTGAAACCATCTGGACCCGGAGCTTTGTTTGTGGGCATTGCAAAGAGTGCATTCTTTATTTCGATGTCAAGCACAGGTTGACAAAGAAAC
>OVBE01015221.1:0-11604 GCA_900406425.1 Iberis pinnata | reverse complement strand
TTACCTGAGGAATAGGGAGAACAGAAAGAATGTCAATAGTGAAGTGAAAGAATAGGTCTTTTCTTCTTATAGCTTTAGAATGCACGATAAGCTCTCCTTTTAAGGAAAGTTGAGAACGAGGAGCAACAAGCTCAGTGATGAAATGATAAATGATGTGAATCACATAGAACGTGTCAATAAAGGTACGAACACCAGATATTGCAGCTGCAAGCTTCTTGTTGAAAGCAAAGCAGAATCTAGGAGAATCAACCACAGGGATATATAGAAACAAAGGATCAACACCTAAAGCAACCACACAAACTAAAAGCACTATCATTCTCCATTTTTCAAACATTTTCATCTTCCCATTAACTATTTTAAAGCATTTTCTGATTTTCTTCAAGTTCCCATTTAGAGATTCCATCATTGAAGATCTCTCCACTTGAACTAATTCAAAGAAGTCACCTCTCAAAAGTATTTCCTCTGAAGGTAGGTTCATGTATGTATAGAGTTTCTACTTCCTTTGCTCAATGTGAAGCTTTCTCTTGGTTGTAGAAACGACTATAAAGGCCTTCAATGGGAGAAGCCTGAGTGCTTTTTTGAAAAACGCAACAAAAGTCTCCAATGACCAAGACTTTTAATTTAATTACCGGTTAAGGCACGCGTTAACAGTGTTTTACTCATATTTTGTTCCCTTATATAAGACCTTTTAGTTAAAATTTCTTACATCAAAAAATTTGTTTTTTAAAAATATATTTGTATACTAAAAACATTTCAACCAATCAATAAAAAACTGTTATATTATTATTGATTATAATGTGAGAGAATGTTTTATTAGTGACTGCACATATAATGAGTTGGAAAATTAAAGCGCACACTGCACACATATAGACCGTAATGATTAATTTTTTTTACTTTTTAAAATTTAAACTTGCATACCCACACTTAAAAATCTTTGTTTATAAATACTTTGATCGTTACGGTATTAACTACTTTGTTAACGCGGATGACTCGGATGTTGAGGTGGACTAAGTGACAAAACACATATTCTCATATCTATAAACTAATTAAAACGCTGTCGTTTTTTTAATACAAATAACAATTTTAAATAGTAAACGACGTCGTTTTTAAATAGAATTGATTCCAAATTAACTATTTAACAATGTCGTTTTCATTTAAAACAATTATTTTCTTTTTAAAAACTATAGCGTTTTAAATAAATTGTACATATGAGCATCGTGTTTTTCACTCAATCCACCTCAGCATCCAAATCACTTGTGCTACCAGAGAAGGTAATGCCTTTACGGTCAAAGTAGTTATAAACAAATACTTTCAAGTGTGGGTATGCAAATTTAAATTTTATAGAGTAAAGAAATTACTCAGCAC
This sequence comes from Iberis pinnata, assembly GCA_900406425.1. Classification (NCBI taxonomy): domain Eukaryota; kingdom Viridiplantae; phylum Streptophyta; class Magnoliopsida; order Brassicales; family Brassicaceae; genus Iberis; species Iberis pinnata. Next base: position 10,239 of record OVBE01015221.1, on the reverse strand, counting down.
GGTCCATATGTATTTGCTCTAATTTTCCAACACACTATATGTGCAGGCACTAACAAACTGTATTTAATAGCTTTAAAACTTCTTTATAAATATCAAAATATCAAGAAATTTCTATTAAAAAATTTATATTAAGGAACATGGAATATAAATTAGAGCTGTACTTCAAGAAACCACACAAATCATCTACTTTTTAGAAGGATCGAAGAATCCTCCCCCCCCTATACTGTAGCTATACCTATATTTGTCGGGTCGGGTAACCCGACCTGTTATATATTCGAGCCGTATTTACGGGTACAGATCATGTACGGATAATGATAGTTACTTGTTTAGAAAATTTGGTCCTCTTTCTTTCTCTCTCTCTATGAAACTTATCCTCTCTCGACTCTCTCGTAACTTGTCGAGACCTGTGGCGGCAATAGGTTCTGACGAGCTTCCGTCTACCTCTTCTGACCGCAAGGCCGGCGCACCATGACCCCCGGGCTCGTCGGCGAGACCTAGGGCTCGCCCGTTTAGTCATTTATTCCTCCGGCAGTTCAAATCGGCTTCTTCACCTTTCAACTAGGTTCACCAGCTTCGTGCCTGCGGGTTTAGTTGTTTTACAGTAGTCGGATCCGGCCAGATCTCAAGGTTACTTTTGGATTTCTCCGTCGACGATAAGAGAGGCGGCAGATTTCTTTTGTGGTGCGGAAAACGCCGCAGTTTCAAATCTGCCGTTAAATCAAGACCCTCGCCGGAAAATCTCGTTCCTATGGTAACTGGAAACCTACCTTTCACCTCTCTCTTCGCCGTGGACCTTATGCATGTATCAGCCTCTTCCTTTTTCCCAAAAATCATGATTTCGGTGGGTGGCGGTGTCAGCACAACTCAGGATCGCCGGAGGTGCAGCGCCGGCGAGATTCGCAGCCTGTGGCGGCGGAAGTTTCTTTTTGGTTCTCAATTAGAAACTAGGGTTTTCTTTTAATTTGTGGGCCCGAACCTGGTTTTGTATTTAGAAAGCCCACCTGAATCTATTTTGATTGGGCTTAGTTGTTGTTTTTGTGTTGTTGGTTGGATGAATGATTGTAAATTGTCTATTTCTGGGTCTAATATCAATAAAAGCTTATAAAAAGTTACTTGTTTGGGTCAAAACACAAATTTTAAACGGGTAAGGGTAATTATTTGTGTACTCGAGTTACCCGTTTACATAACTAAATTTATAAATCATTTCAAAACTTAAGAATAATAGTAATAATCTCCTAAATGATATAAAGTTTTGTGTTATAAAAATATATGATCTAATAACGTTAAAAAAGTAACATAATCAATTATTTTATGTCATGTTTTTAATTTTATTACTATTTTATTCAATTTTATAAATCTTTTTATAAAGATAGAATATTTTAGTTAAATATTATAATATTTTCAAGTTTTAATATACATATAACTCAAATTTATACAATATATTATGAGAACGGGTATTAAATGGTATTAATTTTAACTACCATTTATGATCCAAACCGTATCCGCTATTACCCGACCATTAATTTTATGGGTGCGATTTGGATATTAATTTCTCATACGCGTACTCAATCCGTTATCCGAAATGGACATCCCTAGCTATACCTAGTTTTTTCACTTGAACTTTTGACATCTCTCTTATTTACATAAAAAATTATCTTCAATATGCTTCACAAACTATAAAAATTTATTAATTTCCCTTGTTTACCCAAATTCATAATAAATTTTCGTTTTTTTTAATTGCGTTTGTGATTAACCTGGATTTCATTACCCGAATTTGTGTAAAACCCCAAATTTCGTCACACTTAGAACATAATTTCACGTTTTCTCCAAGTCGATTTAGAATTATTATTTTTTGTTAACTCGAAGCACTCTAATTGAACTAGAGGTTTCGAAGTGGACTAGTGATAAAATTTGGGCTTTTGAGACAAATTCGGATCATAAATACAAAATTGGGTCAGAAATCGGATTTGACTGAAACTCGGGTTAATCACAAACACAATTAAAGAAGCACAATTTTTGGTTAATTAGGATAAACATAATTATTATTTAATGTGAAAAATTAATAAATTTTATAATATGTGAAGCGTATTAAAAATAAATTTTATTTTAATTAAATTGGAAAGGTAAAAAAAGTTCACATGAAAAAATAAAGAATAGCTATAGGTGAAGGGGAAATCGTCCACCCTTGTTTAAAAGGTATCAAAATTTTATGTTGGAGAAGTGAGAATAGCTCATCCTCTGTTTTAGTTTAGTGCCTCGTTAAGGTTGTATCTTGTTGTTGGTCTTCTTTGCCAGTGTCGGTCCTAAAGTATTTGATACTTTAAACCGAAAACAAAAATGATGCATGTTAATATGAGGTGATGATCAAATCCGTCCCAAAAAATCCTTATAGATGCTAAAAGCGATGCCTTTTTGATGTCCATAAAAATTATATAAATTGTGCGCCTGAAGCCCTTGATTCTCCAACTTCCCATCAAGGTCGGCTCTGCTTTTGTATTGTTTTGTTTGTATGTACCGGAACCGGAGTTTCATCTCGCCACCTCCATTCTGGATTATTCCGGTCCTTTGTGGTTCTTTAGATCACCTCCATCAACGAGTTCTTAAGAATTTTTTTGACAATATAATATTAATCAATATAAAAGAAGAGACAAATATTAGAGTAGATTCTTGTTTAGGAGTTTTTAGAATCAATTCTAAAAATTTTTTTAAATATGTTGGTTTCCTATAGGTTCACATAATTTCTTTATTAAAAAACTAATAAAAAATAAAATTTAAATTAAAAATATTATTATTTTATTAAATAAATATTTTATTATATTTTTAACCAATAGAGATGGTCTTTCTTCGTTACAATTACAACCCCATCTTCTTTTTTCACTAGAAAATTTATACATTACAAAAAGACTATAACATGCACATCCATATCTTTTTGGAAGAAAAAAACAATATTTTTCTCTTTCTTTCAAAAAAACCAAATGTATGTCGTTTAAACAACAACTTGTGACCAAAAAAGAATTTTCTTCAATACTTTTTTTTAACCAGACATAAGATATGTTTTTGTTTCAAACTTCTATTGCTTTTTTGTTCTAATTGTTTATTGAAAATTTTCAAACTTTAAGTAATTTAAATATTGTTTCATTTATTAATACTTTAAAAACAATATTTTCTTACTATAATTCTATAATCAGACTATCAGTTATCATTTTTGCTATTATAATAGTGTTCTTGATACAATCAGAGATATGAGACAAACTCTGGCTAGAGCGAATGAAGTTTCATGAAAGTAAATGAACCGGATATTTAGGTTTTGGTTTCTTGGTGAATAAGTTAGGGTATGTATGGCTAAACTCTGAATATGTGTTCACTTCAATGTAAATTTTCAATTGAAAACTCTCGATCACACATGATAAAACGCATCTCTTACGGTTGAATATGACTTCAGACTGCGGTCAACCTGTACACTTGCCAACAAACCTTAAACAGAATTAACAAAATGCACAAACAATGAAAATTGAAAATGCAACAAGAAGCAAACACAAGATTTGATCACCCAGTTTAAGAGCAATGCTTCCTTACGTTTGAGCCGATGACTTTCCTTCAGAATCCACTAAGAACGACTTTGAACACCATTACAACACGCCAGATTGTTTACCGGAACTATTCACACCAAATGATTCCCAAACCCTTCCTTCCTTATGTAACTAGAACAGAGACTACGACAAATTGAGCTTCAATAAAGCTTTCTCAAACTCGCATTACCCATAAATCAAAGATCTAAGACCTATTTATACAAGATCAATGACCTTATTTAGTTGCAACTGCTTAACGGCTTGCAACGACTTTTATTTCAATTTCTTCAACCTTTGGAGATGAAGATCAAAACGGCAGTGAACCAACATCGAGCTAAATAACCAAAGTCTTGATTCCGGTTTGATTTTAATGACCTAACACCTGGTTCAGTTTAACTGAAACAAATTTCTTGGTTTTCAAATAACCACATTTAAACCGATAAACTTCATCTTGGTTCTGAAACCAGTTGATTCTTTAAATCATATGTTCTTCTTCTCTATTATTCTTTTTTATTATTGAACTCCATTCCTCATCATTCTCTTTGATTACTCAAACGAGACACCTAACAAGCTAAGTAAATACTTGAACTTGCTAGTGGATAATACCTTGGTGAAGATATCTTTAGGATTGTCACTTGTATGTACTTTTGAAACTGCAATCTCACCTTCTGCTACTTTATCTCTAACAAAATTCATCTTCACAGTCATGTGTTTTGTTCTCTCGTGATGTATGTAGTTCTTTGTCAACGCCAATGCACTCTGAGAGCCACAAAAATCTCTACTCTTTCTTGCTTGTACCCAAACTCTTCACTTAAGATTTTAAGCCAAATAGCTTCCTTTGAAGCTTCTGTCATTACTATATATTCATATTCTGTTGTAGATTGAGCAACAACTCTTTGTAGTGTAGACTTCCAGCTGATGAAACAGCCTCCAGACATGAATGTTATAACCAGTTAGTGATCTTCTTCTGTCAAGATCCGCAGAAAAATCTGCATCACATAATCCAAATATCTTGAATTCTGCTCCCTTCTTGTACTCTAGACATAAACCAAATGATTCTTTTATGTACCTAAGTATCCATTTAACAACATTCCAGTGATTCTTGATTAGCTTACTCATGAATCTGCTCACTATTCCCACTGGATAGGCCTTGTGCCTATCATACCATATATTAGACTCTCTACTGCATTGCATTATGGAATTGTGCTCATAAAATTTGAATCTCTGTCTAAATCATCTTCATCAGCTGCACATAGCTTGAAATGAGCACCCAATGCAGTATGTACTGCCTTAGTTTCATCCATTTGATAACATTTCATAACTTTCTTTAAGTAATGCTCTTGCGACAGTCTCAAAGTCCCTTTATCTTTATCTCTAATGACATCAATGCCTAGAATCCTTCTTGTTTCTCCCAAGTCCTTCATGTCAAACTTTGTGTTCAATTGGTCTTTCAAAGCTGAGATTAGTTGTTTGTCCTTGCAGGCTACTAACATGTCGTCCACATATAGAAGGATATATATAGAAGTGTTTGAGGCCTGCTTGATGTAAACATAGCTATCATGTTTTCTTCTTTGAAAGCCAATCTCTATCATAAAGTTTTTAAATTTTTTTATTCCAGTGTCTAGGACTTTGCTTCAGGCCATATAATGATTTCTTCAGTAGGCATACCCAAGACTCCTTTACTTTGTCCTTATACCCTTCTGGTTGATCCATAAAGATATCTTCCTCAAGGTCTCCATGAAAAAAAGCAGTCTTCACGTCTAGTTGTTCCCGTTCTAGCTCCTCATTAACAACCAGAGACAGTAGATACCTTACTGAGACATGCTTTACTACTAGTGAGAATATCTCATTACAATCCAAGCCTTCTTTCTGTGAAAACCCCTTGGCCACGAGCCTTGCTTTGAACCTTGGTTTTTATTTTCCTGGTATCCCTGGTTTCCTTTTAAAAATCCACTTGCATCCAACTGTTCTCCTTTTCTTTAGTGGTGGAACAAGATCCCAGGTGAAGTTTTTGTATAAAGAATTCATTTCTTCATCAGCTACTGCCTTCCACTCATCTTTGTATTTATCCAACATTGCAGTCTTGAAGTCAGGTAGCTCCATATATTGTCCATCTTCAGATACCATTAGAGCCAAATTTATATAATCTTCAAATCTCCTGGGGATCTTGTTTCTCTCATGGTTTTGTCCTTTACTAGCTGTTAGTTTTCAAGTTCCATTTGTCCTAGTTCTCCTTCTGAATCAGTTCCTTCTGCTGTTTGTTCTGGTTGATACTAATCTTGCTAATTTGTTGTTTCTAGTGTAGCCACATGCATGTTAGTGTCTGAAACACTAGAAGTATCATCAGTAAAACCAAGAATAATATCAAGAAATTAAGTGTTCTTCTCTTTGGAGTTTCTTGAGCCAGTCAGTAGATCTTTGTAGCATTGATTTTCATTGAAAATCACATTTTTTCTTGACACAAAGCAGGTCTTATCATCAAGTGACCAGATCTTGTATCCTTTTACTCATGTTGGATAACCAATGAAGATACCATTCTTTGCTCTTGGCTGCAATTTGCCTTCATCACTATGAAATAACAAACACAACCAAACGTTCTTACATGGCTAAGAATAGGTGGTGTATTAGACCACATTTCCTCGGGTATTTTGTCTTCAATAGTTGAGGATGGACTTCTGTTTATGAGACAAACTATTGTATTCACAGCTTCAGCCTAAAAAACCTTTGGTAGGCCTGATTCACTGAGAATACTCTTTACTCTTTTAAGGATAGTTCTATTCATCATTTCCACAACACCATTATGTTGTGGTGTATATGGAATTGTCTTGTGCCTTGCTATTCCATTTTCAGTACAATACATGTCAAACACCACATTACAAAACTCAAGCTCATTGTCAGTTCTTAGTTTCTTAACTTTAAGTCCAGACTGATTTTCTACAAGAGATTTTTATTCTGAAAACTTTTCAAAAGCCTGATCCTTAGTCTTTAGAAAATACACCCACACTTTTCTTGAATAGTCATCTATAATAATTAGAAAATAGTGACATTTTCCAAGAGATTCAGGTACACTAGGTGAACCCCATAAATTTGTATGAACATATTCAAGACATTTTTGCTAGTGTGCTTACCTTTTTGGAAACTGTTTATGTGAGTTTTACCAAAAATGCAGTCTTCACAGAACTTAATGTTTGTTACCTTCTCTTTATCCAGATAGCCTTTACGAGTCATTGCATCTAGGCCTTTCTGACTTAAATGACCAAGTCTGTTGTGCCAGAGCTTTGTCTCATCTGTGTTATCTGCAACATTAGCTTCATTAATGTAGTGTTGACCAAGAAGGAAATACAATATACTTGTCCTTTGATATTACTCAGATTTAATGCATTTTAGTAGGCATTTATGCCTGCTAAACTTGTATTATATGAGCTCTTTCTTTGTAAATTGGAACTTTCTAAGACTTTCAGGTGTTCGGGTCAATTTGGATCAAATGTGCTGAATTGCTATATAATTGGATGGAATCTGACTAAATGAAGAATTGAAGAACCAATCTGATCTCATATTGATGAAACTGAGGAATTGAAGTCAAGAAGACTTCAGACCGATCGGTCCACCCTTGGACCGATCGGTCTGAACATCCGAAGAAAACAGAAACTTTGGACCTACCGGTCTGGATCTGGACCGATCGGTCCACAGTGATCCGGAGAAGACGAACCGATCGGTCTGAGCCTGGACCAATCGGTCCAACGTGCCTGCGAGATTTGAAGAATATTTCCATTTTTACAGAAAAGTCCTCAACATATCCCACTTTTTCCTATTTCTATTTTTATTATTCTAAACTATAAAAGCTTGTTGGCTTAGGTTATTTTATTCTACATTTTACTTTTGCAAACTTTTTGAGAGCTTTTACTGGGAGATTGAATTCCTGAACCTGTATTTGGAGAAGAAATTATGAACCCAGTTTTTATATATCTATTCTATTTCTATTTTAATAATGTGTTCTTCTTTGATTTTGATTTGTTAATGCATCTCAATGTCTGAGTAGTTCGCTAGTTAGGTTTTAGGTTTTCCTAAGGAAACCAGGTTTGAATGTTAGGTTAATACTGTAGGATTGAAAATTGATAGGTTCTTAGTCTAAATTCGTTTTTAATGCATGAATTATATTGATCACCTAGTTCATTGATAATAGGTTAATAAATACAAAGAGATTTAATTTAGAAACCTGACCTAATTTAGATGAATAAGTGTTATTGCATGCGAGAGTATTGTTTTAATGCTTATGAACAATAGAAGGATGGCCATGTCCTCATCTGAAATGGTAACCTTAACATCCCTAAGTCTATAATTAGTCTCAAGAATTCATCAATCTTATTCTCAATAGTCAAAGACTCATTTATTCTAAAACCATAAAGATGTTGCTTAAGGTAAACTCGATTTCGCAGTGATTTAGACAGATACATTTTATCAAGAACATTGAGCATACCTGCTGATGTTGTTTCTTTGATAATTTTATGCAGTATCTAATATGTGACACTCATAATTATTGTGCTTCGTACCTTTATTTTTTTCCTCTAGAGTTGAATCTCCTTTTTCCTTTTCAGAAGTAATTGTCTCGGTTTGTTCTACTCCATCATCTCCCTTTGATTTGGTGGCTTTGATAAGTTCCTTTTGTTGAGCCTCCAAGGCTTCCATTAGTCCAAGAATCTCAAGATTTCCCAATAATTTCTCTTTCCACAGGTTGTAGTCAATAGTACCGTTGAATTTCTCCATCTCAATTCTTGCAGACGCCATTGTATGAGAAGGTTGAAGACGCTGATCCGAAACTTTAGATCCAAAACCTGGAGCTCTGATACCACTTCTTGCGGTTAAATCTGACTTCAAACTGCGATCAACTTGTAAAACTTTCCAACAAACCTTAAACATAACTAACAAAATGCACAAACAATGAAAAATGAAAAATGCAAGAAGAAACAAACACAAGATTTAATCACTCACTTTAGAAGCAATGTTTCCTTACGTCTAGGCCGAGGACCTTCCCTCATAATCCACTAAGAACGACTCTGAACACCGTTATAACACGCTGGATTTTTTACTGAAACTATTCACACTGAATGATTCTAGAACCTTCCTTATGTAACTAGAACAGAGACTACGAGAAATTGAGCTTCAACAAAGTTTTCCCAAACTCGCATTACCCATAAATCAAAAAGCTAAGACCTATTTATAGAAGATTAATGACCTGACTTTATTGCAAATGCTTAACGGCTTGCAACGACTCTGATTTCAATTTCTTCAACCTTTGGAGATGAAGATCAAAACGGTAGCGAACCAACATCGAGCTAAATAACTAAAGTTTTGATTCCGGTTTGATTTTAGTGACCCAATGCCTGGTTCAATTTAACTAAAAGAAATTTCCTGGTTTCTAAGTAACCATATTTAAACCGACAGCATCATTTGAAGACTGATCATATATAAGATAAAGGATATCTAACTTAATACTTCCATCTTTTATTAATACTATTAGTTCACCGTATTCATGTATTTCTTCTTCTTTTATGGATTCTTCTTCTCCTTCTGCTTCTTCTTCTTATTCTCTATAAAAGAATAGATGCAAACAACATTTAAAAGAACAGATTCAAAGCAAAAAAAACACAACTAGTAAAAGAAAGATTCAAACAACATTTAAACTTCATCCATAAACGGAAACACAAACATATTGAAACAACAAACTTAATCCATAAACTTAAACACAAACATATTGAAACAACAAACTTGATCCATAAACTTAAACACAACCATATTGAAACAACAAACTGAAACAAACTTGATACATAAATAGAAACAGTTTGAATTAAACAGAACACTTAAAGTCATTTAATTAAAGCCCAAACATTTCAGTAATGAGCTTGGTCTTTAGAGCCATTTCCATATCGGACAGTGGCTCTTTCTTGGCTACTAGACTCTCTAGTAGACCCACCTGGGGCACCCTCTCCTTATAAGCCAAGTCTTTCTCCTTGATGCTCCATATTTGCTCAAATACCTTCACACTGCTCTCACTATCCACACTCCCTCCTTTACTAGAAATTGTTTTCTTTTTGGCCTTATTTGCTTTAGCTGCTTTCACACCCATTAGTCTCACCTCGTCTGTGTTTCATGAAGTTGTGTATTGATCTATCTTCCTTCTCTTTGAGTTTTGTTTCCCTTTTCCAGTTGTAGAGGCACACCATTTTTGGTCATTTATGAGTTTAATCCAACGGTGTTGAAGAGAGAACTTGACCTTGTGATCCTGGAAGTATACCACCCTCATCACATCATCAACATTATGGCTACTACTTTGTTGTCTCAAAGAAGTGGCATGGCAGCCAATAAACTTGCACACACTATCATTGATCCTTTGGTATCTCTGTTTGCAGTGTATAGCCTCCCTGTCCTAATATCCAGCTAGGTTGGGGAAGCATTGAAGTTAGCCACAACCCTTTTCCAGAAGGCATCATGCTTTTGNAAGGCATCATGCTTTTGCTCATTGGAAACCACAACATCTTTTCTTTGTGTTTAGCCAAGAGCTACAAAGCACAATGTCTCTGCATGAGACAATTTCCTTCTCTCTTTACGGCTCTCGCTTTTCTCCTCAACAAATTCAGGAGCATCAATCATTTGGCTAGTAAAAGGTGGGGGA
>OVBE01015220.1:0-11606 GCA_900406425.1 Iberis pinnata | reverse complement strand
TGAAGAGAGTGCATATAACGAGAAAACAAATCAATTATCACATAGAAAAAGAGATTGCAAAATTGTCTTCAACCGCCGGAAATTTCCAGTCAAAAGAACCGCCAAAAACATATAAACCCCACCCGAGACATGTAAAATACGCCAGAAATTGCAAATGACAAGAAGAACTTGGAGAAGATGAAAAGTCTGCCCCAGTTTCACCTAGATATATGTAAAATAACTTTTCTTTATGTGTATTATTGTTAAAAAGCATATAATTCTAATATTATATTTATAATATTAAATTTTATAGTAAATATATGTTTATTTTGTAATTATAAAGAGAGATATGACAGTAATTTTATTAGGTAAAAGTATCTAATTACAAATAGGGTGATTTTCACTCTAGTGTACTTATTAGAAAGTAATTACATTTTGATGCATTTTTTGTTTTAGGTGGACTTTCGGCATGAAAGAGAAATAATTTGTGATGTTTTTACCTTCAGCTATGCTCACGTGAAGGACAATAAGGTTGGTGTGCGCGTGGGCAAGATTTGGATGGTGTGGGAAAGCATCCAAACCGTAAGATTTGAAAGGGAAAATCGAAGCCCATCAATTTAAATTATGCACGATTAATTTTCAAACCTTTTTCAATAATCTGGAAAATGTGAGAAAAGCTATACATGTATCGACAATATCAAATATACTAGGTTTCACGAAGGAAATGGAAGATTGAGCATTTAGTAAGTTCTGTTCTTTGTCAAGATTCATAAATGTGTACATAAATATGTTTTTTTTGTTTGTTTCAGATAAGTTAACAGTTTTATTGTTCATGTGAGATGTACATTTGTGTTATTTACTAACAAGTTTTAGTATGGACAAGTACATAATGGTTATGTGTGATGAGTGGATGTGTGACGAAGATAATGAGTGGAATTTCGTTGTTTACAAACGCAATATGTCTAGGTATGTTCAGGTTTGTGAGCTTAAAGATTGTGGTATGTTGGGCGACGTACATGATGAAATATTGAGGGAGTTTGGGATATCGAGGAATGATGAGTCCGGGGTTTGACTTAGTTACTGGCCCAGTCAAGAGGAAGGAATTCTGGTTTGCATTAATCAGGCACCAGTAATCGTCAGCAGTGACAAAGCGTTGTCCATTGTACGAATGGAATTAGAGAGAAGAAGTGGAATGACTATGTTTGTCACATTCCAGAGGGAAGGCTCCGTTAAACGTGGACGGGTGACGGAAACCCCACCTACAAAACATGTACATTTTATTGGAGGATCTGATGGAGAAGTACCAATGAGTGAAGACGTAGGGTTCTCAACCCAACATAACCAATAGATTTGGTAGAAGATGATGTACTAGTTTCCCATGTCGAAGCACTCAAGGCAAGTTTGAGTAAAACAGATTATTCAGCTAAACAAACAGAGCGTAGTCCATTTGATCTTGGACTTGATTCTTTGTTGGTTGAACGAGAGCTATTTCCCGAGGAGATGACGCCTCGTGGTTACGTCAAAGAATGTTGGGGTCCACTATTGGATGATACTTTTGGCGGTTCAAATGCATTGGATATAATGTGTACGCTAGAAAATGGTGTGGAAAGTGATGTGTCCAATCAATGTAATAAATATGGAGGAGATATGGGATCCGATGATGAGGACATCCCGCCTATGTTTGACGATACGATAGTAAGGACTAGCATTATACCTGATTTGGATTTGGATTTTGATTCAAAGGGAGAAGATATGTCGTTGGTATGTGGTGCAATTGTAAAACCGATTTTCAAATACCTCTGGAGATCATAGCAATTAAGGGCATGTTTCAGTGTAAGCAAAAAGTGACGAAGAAGGATTATTTTGTCATGACTTGTTTTGGCGCACATTGTGATTGGAGAGTCTTAGCGCATGAAATATATGAGACCGAAGAGTATGAGATCAGGAAAGCGTGCATCGGGAATTCGTGTGACAATGGAAGTAGGAACACTTACAAGAAGCATGCGACTTCAAAAGTATTGGCAACTGTGTACAAAAGCAAGTTCGGGACAGCTGTAAATGGGCAGCGTTCTGGAGAGCTGCAACAGTTAGCAGTGGAAGAGTTAAGGGTCTCGGCATCGTACATAATTTGTTGGAGAGCGAAAGGGGTAGCTTCCGGTGTGTTAGACTGGCTGTACGAAGAAGAAATTGCAAAACTACCCTAAGTACATGTACGTGTGACATTGGCAAACCTTGGCACCATAACAGACATTAAATCTGAGGGGGAAGGTGATGGAGATAAGCGCTTTATTTATTGCTTCCTCGCATTTGGTGATTCAATAGTTGGATTTAGGAAACTGAGACTAATGATAGTGGTGGACGGCACACAATTAGGAGGTAGGTACAAAGGCGTTTTGTTAACCACGTGTGGACATGATGCAAATGTAAGGTGTTTCCACTTGCTTACGTTGAGGTAGACAATAAGAACGATGACTCGTGGACGTATTTTTCAAAAGGATATAACGGATTTTTTCAGATAGTCCAAGTTTGACAATCATTTTAGACCGAGCGCAATCAATTTACAAAGCAAAGGCACGCGTGATTTCACGGGAACATCATGGTGCGTGTATGGTGCAAGTGCAAAGGAATATTACATCTAAATTCCACAACAAGGGGATTGGGAAGATGGTTCGGCAAGCGGCATATGAATGGAAGATTAGTTTATTCAAGTTTATATATGACAAAATCAAGCTGCGTAACGGGGAGTGTGCTAAGTATCTAGAAAAAATAGGATTTTCACATTGAACGAGAGCGCATTCGAATGGTGAAATGTACAATTTGATGACAAGCAATCTGTGCGAGACACTAAAAATGCTTTGAGGAAATGAAATTCATCTCCAATAATAGAACTATTGAAGTTCATTAAACATATGATGACGAGATGGTTCTACAAACATCGGACACTACAAGAAATTGTATTTATTAAGACATATTATTTCGTCACAATAATAGATTTTTTGTCACAATATAAGTATTGTTACAGATTCGTGACGATTGTTGAACAGTCACAATATTGGTGTCACAAATTTTTATTTGTAACAAAAACGTTACACAATTTGTGACAAAAGTTTTAGTAACCATTTTGTCTTAAAATGTTACGGTTGATAAAAGTAATAAATTTGTATCATATAATAACGAAAATTATTTTCTCATAACTGTCATTTCTTGTTACTATAATAACGTTTTAAATATGTCACTTGTGGCGACGAAAGTAAAATATCAAATAGTCATAACTAGTGACTAAGAGATTAATGGTTTTCCATCACAATGACTAACGAACAAAATTGTCTTCAATCGTCATTAAATATTTCATCCCTTAGAATAAAAAATATTGTATCAAATAATAATATAAAAGTTAAATATGATTAACAAAGACTTAATACATTGTCTATAGGTCATAAAAGAAGATAAAAGTACAAAGCAACGGTGGCTAAAAAAGACTAATAAAAAAACTAGAATAGAAGACTCTTTTCCAGAGATATTTCCGCTTGATCCAGAATCAGATAAGGCCTCACCATACTGAATCTTCAGTTCCAACCTCGTAGCGATCCAGTTTCTTTCCAATAGCTTTCATGATTTCATCTTTCCTATAGATTATTGCTTCCCCTCTCTCAATATTTAGTAATCTACAAATTTTATAAGTTAAACGCGATACAACTTACTTTAGCATCAGTGTCTTTAGCAAGGAAAAATAACCAAACCTTATAATATTGCACTCTCATAAACTATCTTAACAATTTAAAGTTCTTTACCAATTCATGAATTATTTAGCAAGAAGCATTCAAATCAATAGAGAATCCAAATGTATGTGACTAACTGAAAGTACCTGGAAGCAGTAGCAGCAGAGGAATAACTTGAGGCGTTTTTGATGAGTTCGATTACGCCATCCAAATTGTCAAGTCCAACAACAATACCCTATAGTGAAGCAATTAGGCAGAAAAGTGAGGTGAATAAAGTTTTACACAGCGAGAATGTGGTCATCATGTTTCAAAATCAGATAGGAATCTTAGAGAATGCATATAGCTATGATTACTAATCTGGATGCAACTAGAGGCTTAGTCAAAATTAATATTGTTAGCTTGAATTAGAATATGGTATTTTACTATTTTAATGTGGATTTTTGAATCAAAACACCAACAAGATCCCATAAGTACGACCCATGAATCTCCTTATGTCAAGTGGAAACATCTAAGTAACCGAGCTTTTCACATCATACTTTAACACAAGAACATAAAGTGAAGCGAACCTGAATTCCTTCGTGAGCACCATTTCTCAACCACGATCGTCCAAGTGAATAAAGAGAAGCTCCTTCAGTGTTTCAAATCTAGAATATTATGATAAGTATTCACAATCTAAACTTAACTAATGTCTTTTCCACATTGTCAAACTAGCAGTTCAAAAGAAAATGAAAAAGAAAAACAGGTAGGTAGAAGACACTTCCCTTTCTTCCTCCAACAAGGACAAGCGATGCATCCTAATAACATCGGAGAAAGTAAAGAAGCTAAGTTTCTAGAACACGTTTTCTTATATGTACTCAGTGAAAGAAAATGAAATAATATATCTTATCAAAGTAAAGAAAAGTTAATGTTCACCTTGCATTTTTACTCCTGCTAGTGTCTAGAATTGAAGTTGGTGGAGGAGAAACCTAAGTATCAAAAATTAACAAAACTGAGAAAATGTGATAGGCAAGAGCAAAAATCAAAATCAAAACGACTATGCACAAAACTGAATACCAAAAGTATATTCAAGTCTTCCTATTCCACAAGATTGAACTAAAAAAAGAGAATATGGCCAAGGAGATATATAGACAAATGAAAACAACAGATACTATAAATAACGCAGCCTGAGTGCAGAGGAAACAGTGTAATACCTCAATAACCCCACGCATCCATTACGATCACTTTCGTCTCGTATGTGTCTAGTATGTGAAATTAACAACCACCTAACATCAATGAATGGAAAAGAAACATAAAACTGATAGATCCACCTAACATCAATGAATGAATCGATGATGAAATATCAATTTAATTATCTTTCCCTGATAGATCGATGACTCAATATCAGCTTTATTAACCATAAAACTGAACCATATTGGAGCGTCCGACTAGTAATTTCAACAGAACAATCAATAATCAGCAAAATCAATACTCGAACACTAGCTAATTCCATCAATCAAAACGAATATAAAGCAAATAGAATGAAACAAAAGAAAACCGAACAACATACTATATATGGTAGTTTCCTGAGCTTCACAAACGATGCCTCTTCGTAATCGAGTAATCCTAGGATTAATCGAGGTCAACGATGAAGCCGACAAGAGAGAAAGATGGATTCTCAATCCTCCTGATTCCGGTAACAAGGCAAACATCAGACGATTAGAGAGATCATGATGGTGAAAAGGTGATCCTCGTTTCTGAACAGAGAAAAATCTGAGGAGAAGCAACGATGGAATACTTAAGATAAGTAAAATAAAAAATCATTAAATAATCATTTTTACTACTAAATGACACTAGATAAAATATTTTAACATTATTTTTAAAAATATGCTAATTGTTAGGGTTTTTACCTTCTAACTTCAATTAATAAAATGGTGTTAATAAAAATGACACTAAATATCATTTTTTGTAGTGTCAGTATTTTGTATCGTTCATTAAAATAACTAGGTGGTGATTTTATTGTTCTTCAGGCTCTTTAGCAATTTGACCTGAAAGTAAAGCTTTTCAGTTTGACTTGGTTCCAAGTGAATTCAATGTCTTATTCATCGTCAAAGGATCTGTAGACTTTATTTGACTACGTTTGAGCCCACGAGCTCATCAAACCGGCCATATCTACCGGTGGGATCTACTTCTAGAAAAGATCCTGAATCTTTGTCTAATGGATAGGAGCTCGCACAAGACATCGGTTAGCAAAACCAGTGTGAAATTTTGTTCATTTAATTTCAATTGTGTTCAAAAACGCATGTCCGATTTTGTAAAAAAAACTATTAGAAAGTCATATTCTCAAATGGTAACACCCTCGTATTATTTATATACTTAACTAAAAATTAAAAAACTAATTATATTAAAAATTTGTGATTATTTCTTCAATTACGATAATATTATAATAGTTATACGTCATAATTATGTCACTCATTATTACGATACATTTCGTCAAACTATAGTCACACTTGTTACTATTAGGTTATCGTCATATTTATGTTACTATATGTGACTATGTTTAGTGACAAATTCTTATGTTGCAATATAGTGACGAAATAACAACGAAATAATGACAAAAATAATTAGTCACAAAATTATATATAAAACGGCTTAGATTGGTGACAAATATTTTTCGTCTCAAACAAACGTCACAATACCCTCAGTTTTTTGTAGTGGAAGTCCTTGAAACGTACCAGAATTATAACACCTGAAGTAGAGAAGCAAATGTTGAAGGTAAAGAGTGAGACAATATGTTGTAAAGTAGATTAGATTGATAAGTAGAAGATCCATTTTAATGGGAAGTTTAGAGATAAACAACTAATACAACTGGATGTGAGACCATGTTCATGCAAGGTGTACGGAAAAAAAAAGTTT
Organism: Iberis pinnata; assembly: GCA_900406425.1. Lineage (NCBI taxonomy): Eukaryota > Viridiplantae > Streptophyta > Magnoliopsida > Brassicales > Brassicaceae > Iberis > Iberis pinnata. Next base: position 5,016 of record OVBE01015220.1, on the reverse strand, counting down.
CCATGTGGACATGCGATATGAGCACATCATCGCGGATTGCTACAAGACCAAGACTTGGTGTGAGACGTATGCATGTGTTATAAGACAAGAAGTATCGCCAGATGACGTGGAAATACCAAAGGAGATAAAAAATCGTGTGCTTAAACCTCCTAGGGAAAGTAGACCACGTGGATGACCTAGCGAGATTCATATACCTTTGACGGGTGAGATTGTAGTAAGTGTCTAAGTTGACTAGTATTATGACACAAATTTGTACTAACACTGTATGTTGAAAACATGGCCAGGGTAAACAACATGCGAATAAGTGTTCAAGATGCAAGGTGTCAGGACAAATAACATGCGAATAACTATTCAATATGAAAGGTTCCATGGCACAATAGGATAACATGTAAGAATCCGATTCGTTAACTATATGTTTTGGTGGCGGTTTTTTTGGTGGGACCGTCTTTGGATGTTTTTTATGAATGTTTCTTTTTTGGATGGTGAATTTTGAGTGGATGTGTGAGTTATTTTTTTTTGGGAAGGTCCAAAATAATAATGGATATGAACTTATATTAATGTTTTGGATTTTTTATTATTGATGGTATCCATGTGAAAGTACGTACGATAATAGTAAAATGGTAGTGTACTATAATTTAAATTACAATGGATGAGTAGCGAATTCATTTATATTTTTGAATATGAAAAAATGTGTACATTGGACGAGGCAGGACGATAAAAAGGTACATCATAAATATTTGTATATCGCATAAGCGAAACATGGAATAAAACACTGTAAACAAGTACTCGTCTCTCAATTTGAGTAAGTAAGTTTCCCGTATGTTTATGAACAATTACATGTAGGGACGTAGTGGGGCCATTAATTTATCTCGTACGTAAATTGGTTCAACAGTTCAACGGAAGTTATGTAGTGTACTATCTACGAACCTGTATCGACCAAATGGGCGTGAGCGAAGCTCGCGATAACATCGTCCAATATATCGTTTGGGTCAATGTCACTGCAACAGTAGAGTACGGTCAGAAAGATTTTCATGATGGGTATACATGCTTTATGGCATCCAGAATGTATATAGCACTTACAAATTCCTTTTGTCTAAAAGCCATATCAATTGAATGGAGATATAATGCATACATGTTCTTCGCGTACAAGCAACGCTTGTATATGTGGTTTAGCGGTGATGTGGTTTAGCGCTTCATGTGTATGCAAGAAGTTGCAACACCAATGGAAAACCTTGTAAACATATAGAATTTTGTTTTAGTTGTTGACGAAAATGTAAAAATGTGTCTTCATTCTTAGATCCTCATTTCTTTTGCATCATCCTTCTTACTGTCCATAAAAAAGATTTTATGCCCCATGGAAATTTAAGAAATGAGTCTACATCCTACACCATCTCAACATACCTAGGTGTTGGATAACTAACATGATGTGTTTCAATTAGTACACCGTCCACTATAAGTGTAAGCGCAATGCACAATATATGCCATCCATGCAGTTCTAATGCAGAATTAAGAAGCCTGCTTATATCGTCTAAAGTTGCTCTGGGTTATCGCCTATCAATCGAGCCCAATATTGACCAATCGATCCAGTTGTACTATCTCTATGGTCAGATTTGTAACCATCTGGGTAATTGCCACAGGAGAGACCGGTTAATGATGCGACCTCTAGCCAGGAAAATCTGAGCGGCTGACCACCAAAAACCGTCCATAACTCGTATATATGTTTAGTGGCTATCTGATGGCATAGTAACACATGTACAAGCTTAGAAGCCATAAGGCAATGAGAGAATGGAATGTCAAACAATTTCCTGAACAGTGATTTAATATTATGTCGAGCTCCGAAGTATTTCTCAACTTGACGAAAATCAATGCAAGATAGTAACCTTTTGAGTAACTGTTTAACCTTGATTTTGGATATATGTCTGTAGCAAACAGCCTCCGTGGCAGATTTTGGTCGTACATAGCATATTTTGTATCGGTTTGCGTTCCTGCCATGTTTGCCGGAACCTTTTTTCCTCGCTCATATCACAGTTGTTGTGGGATCCCCAATCGTCGTAGATAGAAATCCTAACAAAGCTTCGAAAATCAAAAAAGAGAAATGAATTCAAACTACACCGACACCAAAATTTCGAATAGTTACAGTGCCGAAGAAGAAAATTTGAATTTCGACTTGATATATGATTGACATGTTTGTAGATGTGTTTATTGGGAAGAGTGATCGATTTTCCTAATTAACCAAAATATATTTTTTTTAAAAAAGTAAAAACAACAACCGCTTGAACAATACTAAGCGAATCCACGCACACACTCTTTTCATGTGGGACCCACATTAAGGGTAAGAGAGTAATTGCTCAATGAAAAAGTACAACGATAGCAAAAAGTATACTTAAATGTAGGTACATCAAAATGTAATTGTTTCTTACAAGTAAGATTAAAATATACTTATTTTCCCAATTAGCAAGTATAGAGGTGTTTATATGAAAATTTTTTTCTTTATTTTATTTAGTATAATAAGTCTCCAAGCCTGTGGAACCTGTAATATTTTGAAAAGACCCAATGGGCAAGGTCAAACCCATTCAACTACTCCAATGAATTACTGACCCAATTCTCAGGCTAAAAATCACCTCGTTATTTGCTTGCATGTACCGTGTACGTTAGATTTGGTTGATCTCCCAATAGTACCAGTATCGCCGGAGGTAAATCCATCATTTTTTTAGGCTAGCGGATCTCATGGAACAAGCTTTAACGTCGGGAAAGTGTCTCTAGGTAAAACGGCAATGAAAATGCCATCCTCTCCAGCTATAAGCGTCAACTCTTCCCCTATATATGTCCTCTTCACTGGAAAAAAGCTACATGGATCTCCAAGCTTCTTAGGCATTCGATTCTGGAGAATTGAGCCAACTATATGTTTTGGTGGCGGTTTTTTGGTGGGACGGTCTTTGGATGCGTTTTATGAATGTTGCTTTTTTGGATGGTGAATTTTTGAGTGGATGTGTGAGTTGTTTTTTTGGGAAGGTCCAAATTAATAATGGATATGAACTTATGTTAAGGTTTTGGATTTTTGTATTATTTATGGTATCCATGTGAATGTACGTAAGATAATAGTAAAATGGTAGTGTACTATAATTTAAATTACAATGGATGAGTAGCGAATGCAGTTATATTTTTGAATATGAAAAAGAAATGTGTACATTGGACGAGGCAGGACGATAAAAAGGTACATCAAAAATATTTTCATATCGCATAAGCGAAACATGGAATAAAACACTGTAAACAAGTTCTCGTCTCTCAATTTGAGTAAGTAAGTTGCCTGTATGTTTCTGAACAATTACATGTAGGGACGTAGTAGGGCCACCAATTTATCTCGTACGTAAATTAGTTCAATGGTTCAATGGAAGTTATGTAGTGTACTACCTACGCACCTGTATCGACCAAATGGGCGTGAGCGAAGCTCGCAATAACATCGTCCAATAGATTGTTTGGGTCAATGTCACTGCAACAATAGAGTACGGTCATAAAGACTTTCATGATGGGGTATACATGCTTTATAGCATCCAGAATGTATATAACACTTACAAATTCCTTTTGTATAAAAGCCATATCAATTGAATGGAGATATAATGCATACAGGTTCTTTGCGTACAAGCAACGCTTGTATATGTGGTTTAGCGGTGATATGGTTTAGCGCTTCACGTGTATGCAAGAAGTTGCAACACCAATGGAAAACCTTGTAAACATATAGACTTTTATTTCAGTTGTTGACGAAAATGTAAAAATGTGTCTTCATTCTTAGATCCTCATTTCTTTGGCATCATCCTTCTTACTGTCCATAAAAAAAAAGATTTTCTGCCCCATGAAAATTTAAGAAATGAGTCTACATCCTCCACCATCTCAACATACCTAGGTGTTGGACAACTAACATGATGTGTTGCAATTAGTACACTGTCCACTATAAGTGTAAGCGCAATGCACAATATATGCCATCCATGCAGTTCTAATGCAGAATTGAGAAGCCTCCTTATATCGTCTAAAGTTGCTTTGGGTTATCGCCTATCAATCGAGCCCAATATTGACCCACCGATCCAGCTGTACTATCTCTATGGTCGGATTTGTAACCATCTGGGTAACTGCCATAGGAGAGACCGGTTAATGATGCGACCTCTAGCAAGGAAAATCTAAGTGGCTGACCACCGAAAACCGTCCATAACTCGTATATACGTTTAGTGGATATCAGATGGCATAGTAACACATGTACAAGCTTAGAAGCCAAAAGGCAATGAGAGAATGGCATGTCAAATAATTTCCTGAACGGTGAATTTAATATTATGTCAAGCTCTGAAGTATTTCTCAACTTGACGACAATCAATGCAAGATAATCAACTTTTGAGTAACTGTTTAACCTTGATTTTGGATATATGTCTGTAGCAAACAACCTCCGCGACAGATTTTGGTAGTACATAGCATATTCTGTATCGGTTTGCGTTCTTGCCATGTTTGTCGGAACCTTTTTTCCTCGCTAATATCACAGTTTTCGTGGGATCCCTAGTCGTCGTAGATAGAAATCCTAAAAAAAGCTTCGAAAATCAAAAAAGAGAAATGAATTCAAACTACACCAACACCGAAAGTTCGAAAAGTTACAGTGCCGAAGAAGAAAATTTGAATTTCGACTTGATATATGATTGACATGTTTGTAGATGTGTTTATTGGGAAGAGTGATCGATTCTCCTAATTAACCAAAATATTTTCTTAAAAAAGTAAAAACAACAACCGCTTGAACAATACTAAGCGAATCCACGCACACTCTTTTCATGTGGGACTTACATTAAAGGTAAGAGAGTAATTGCTCAATGAAAAAGTACAACGATAGGAAAAAGTATACTTAATTGTAGGTACATCAAAATGTAATTGTTTCTTACAAGTAAGATTAAAATATACTTATTTTCCCAATTAGCAAGTATAGAGGTGTTTATATGACAAATTTTTTCTTTATTTTATTTAGTAGAATAAGTCTCCAAGCCT
>OVBE01015219.1:0-11607 GCA_900406425.1 Iberis pinnata | reverse complement strand
GTCAAAGACCTCAATAGGGTCCACCTCCATGGGAACTTGATCCTTGGGAGTCTTTGCTTCCTGAGCAGCACCAAGCCCCGCTGAGCTGGGAACCCCCTGGGAATTTTTCAGTTTGCGAGCTTCACGGTATGGGATGGGGTTCTTCATAGTGACAGACAAACACTGAGATGGAGCACTTGTAGCAAAACCAGAAATCAAATGTTACGCGACATGAACGGACCAGAAGAAAACCCAAATCAAAATACTTACTTATGGATGATTAAGACAATGGTTCTAATGGCAGCCAGTTATGGGATACTCTTTCCCTGTCAAAGGTGTTCCAGTTGTTCAGTCGATTACTCCCGAGAAGGTTCCAATTCTTCAGATACTCAGCAGAAGGATTCTCAATCTAAACCAAGTGCGGAACTGGAAAACACCCAAATAAGAGAGGAAAAGAAAATCAGTCAACCAATAATGCCCAAAAATCAGCAAACACAAAGAAATAGAGTTGAAAAGCGGCCTGAAAACATCAATTCAACAAATAAACAAGGAAACACAGGAGCTAGGTTTAAGAAAGAAAAGGAGGGATTCACACCAATCTCCCTAGTCCACCAAGATTGTAAATCGTTGGGTCTCGTAGTACCGAAGATTGATTTCTAAGAAGAAGTAAAATTGCTCCCAGTCAGTTTTGTCTTTTGGATTTTGACCAGTCGTGAACCCCTTATTGGGGTTTGTTGGCTAAGTACCAGAGGCCATCGTTCGGACCCCTTTTTGCATATGTGGCCGCGTCGAGCATGTCTCAACCTAGTTTAAAGTCGTTCTCCCTTGCCTGGACCATCAGAAAAATCGCATGACAGAATCCCTTAGGCATCAACTGGCTCAAATTCATCCCTCAGCGAAGCAAGTATCGAATCAGCAACTCAAGAACAAGATAACGCAACCCGTAGGTCTTGAAGAAGATCTCATAGATTGTGATAAACTCGGTTGGGGGATTTTTTGGAAACTGACCAGGTTTTGGGATCAGGAACCTGACATCAGAAGGGAGATCAAATTCTTCCCAAAGCATCCTCACAGACATAATAGATGAGCGAGAATAGGAGAAAGTCATTATTTTTGGAGCCGTAGCCGCCCTGGACTTTGCACCAGAAATGATGGGGGTTCCGATGCTCGTACTGGCTGCAAGATGCAATGACAAGCTCCTGCTCCGAGAACGAAGAGCCAGTTGTTTCGACATGACGAGAAGGCTGAGACAAAAGAGAAATTAAAGGAAGAGAAGTGGGAAGGAAAGGAAAATCCAAGAAAATCGGAGAAAATTCGAAGAAGAAGAAGAAGAAGAAGAAGAAGAGAACAAATTGAAAGGGGAAACAGTAAACCCTAGCAGAAATTAAGAGAGATGAGATATGAAATAACAATACCTTAGGTTACGTAAAGGGAGAGAAGGAGTTGGCGGTTGAATGCGTAGCGGGGAGGCGGTTCCAAGCACTTGAGGAGAGAGGGAAAGCAGCAGTAACTGCCTCAAAGAATGCAAAGCCACCTTTTTTAGGCACAATGATGACGCTTTTGAATTTCGAAATTAAAGCACATGTCACGTGCTAACAAGAATAACCATTGGACTGTTGAGATTTCTTCAACCAAAATTGCAACAAATACACCTTAAAAACGCTAAATCCTTGGATAAATAAGATTATACGATTCAACACTAAAAATTAAAATACATATGTGATAATCATATATGAATGCATGTATATCCAAATGGGAATTTCAAATGGAGATCATCTTAAAATAGGCAATCCAAACTGGAAGTTCACCAATCAATTTTCGAAGGTCACCCAACTCGCTAAGATCATAGGGAGACCTGGGGGCTAATCTGTTGGTGTCAAAACCCCCTCAGCAGGATTTTGCTTTAGCTAGTTTCAACTTCCGAATGATGACTCATCATGCACTAAGACACCGAAGGATTTAACAAGTAGATTCCTACCTGGGCACGAAAGGTAAGTGGCTGAGCACCCAGGGCACTTACGGTCCGAGGAGAATGTGGGCACGAGCTGAGCAAGCGTAGACTAGGTCATGACGGTTCCGAGATAGTAGGGAATCGTTGAGATTGTAGGCCCAACAAAATGAGAAGATCAGAACAATCCGAGCTAGGCGGACAGAGATATAAAAGCGAGAAGAGCGAGAGAATGAAGTGGTATCGATTTATTTTGGAGGAATTAGAAATATTTTATTTACTTAGAATTTGTAATCAACTAACTGTGTATACTCATACAATTGAGATCAATAAAATCTATTTTCTTTCTATCTTTCGATCTGAATTTGTGTTGCGTCTTTTTCCTGATTTTGACAAGAATAACGAATTCCTCATTAAGATCAACTTGATATAAATACTCTGTGGGTTTTAGCATCCACACCCAGATAGTACTTGAACCTTGTGTTGAGTAGAAACACCTCCACTCTTGATGTCCATTGTTTGGGTACGAGGCTAAAAACATTTTTCAGAATGGGGAGTTCCTCAAGGTGGTTTATGAGGTGGGATACATTCAACTTGGTGCTTGAACTCAGGATTCCCTTTTCCTGAAACTTGCAGTTTGTTCTCATCAGTTGATATCCCCAATTCCCTTATTTCTTAACTCTGCAGGAACCCTTTCATATGGTTATTTGATAAGCCTAAATGCTTCATGGTGCCTTGGAAACTGGGTTGAATCCTTCTCCAATTCATCCTCAAATGAGTCATTTCTTGAGTAACCATCCTCATCATTGTTCTCATTCCTTTCCTTGATTGAGAATAGTTGGCCTTGGATTGTAAGCTTCTTCGTCTTTCTCTTGATGTTAAAGATCATCCTTGGACCATTCCCTACGTTCAACCTGATGTTACCTTTCTTGACGTTGATCACAGCTTCAACTGTTGCTAAGAATGGTCTTCCAAAGTTCAGTGGGTCCTTCGGCTCTTCATCCATTTCCAATACCACAAAGTCAGTGGGTATTTCTACGTCTCCAATCTTGATGGGTAAGTTTTCCAGGATGCCAATAGGATACCTAATTGATCTATCTGCAAACAACAGATATTTGATGTCTTGAATTTATTGAATCACAGATTCTTGGCAGTGGATAAGGGCATTAAGTTGATAGACGCTCCTAAATCACAAAAGCATTTGTTGAAGGTTAGGGGTCCTAGTGAGCATGGCAAAGTGGATGAACAATGGTCCTCTTGCTTCTCTGTTATCAAAGCATTGCATTCGACAATTGGTTCCAACACTTCTTGAGTAGTTTCTTTCCTCATAGGTTTCTTAAAGATATCTGGATATTTTGCCACAATCTCTTTCTTGAAACGTGATGGGAATGGCAATCTTGGAATATAAGGATGTGGAATGAAAGGTGTTGCATTCTCCTTTGAAGCATATAGCTTATCACCAGGAACAAATTTTTCACAATCTGTAGTTGCAACTACGTTTAAGCTCGAATCCCCTCCAACTTGAATCACACTATACTCAGTGTAAGCAGTAGAGCAAATGGTTGGATGAAGGCCAGTGGTACTCCCCAGGAAGATGACATTGACATCAGCATACTCCTTTGGGTTCTACACAGACTTTCCTGGAAGTTGATCTTTTGTAGAAGCAGAAGTGGACGTAGTCTTTCCTTCTAGAGTAGTAACTCTAGAGTTAAGAGTTTCAATCTTTGCATAGATGTCGTTGAAGGAAAAATCCATCTCGTGGTGAAGTTCACCAAACTTCTTTGATGTCTCCATTACACTATAAGCTTGACCCTGAAGAATTTGCTGTAACATTGCTTCAATGTTAGAAGGTTGAGCTTAAGGCGGGTTAGAGGTGAAACCAGGAGGTGAACTAGCTTGTTTTTGCTGCTGTTGTGGTTGCTAAAACCACTTTGTGGTTGTTTCTTTGGGAAGAAACCACGATTTTTATTGTAGTTGATGAATGGTTGACCATTCTTTTGTGGTTGCGGAGGATACACTTGGTCCTGAGGGTTGGCTACGTTGTTGCTTCGGTATGAAAGACCAGGGTTGTTGGAGTAGTTAATGAACCCTTTGTTGTATCCACCCTGATTTTGCACTTAGCTTATCTCCTCCTGTTGGTTAACCTCCCCAGCTTAAATATAAAGTTGCTCTTCATTTGTGATGAAGTGAACTTGGTGTTGCTGACCCAGTAGTATCCTATCCAACATCTCATTCAGAGCTTTGATTTCTTTCTTTATGTTATCATCTGTTGCAGAGCCACCACGAGGTATGTGATCATAGTCTTCACTATATATCCCATCAGATTGAGCAAGGTTCTCTACAAGTTTCCAACCTTCATCAACACTCTTGTTAAGGAAGTTATTGTTGCTTGTTGTGTCAAGCAACATGCATATCTTCGGTAGAGCACCACGATAGAGTGTGTTGAGGAGGGATGTTTTGTTGAAACCGTGATGAGGACACTGTAGAGTGTAGTTCTTGAAGCGTTCCCATGCTTCAAAGAAGGTTTCAGCATTTCGCTGTGCGAAACCAGAGGTAGTATTCCTCAGTCTTGTTGTACGAGATGTGGAGAATAATTTGGAAAGTATAGATTTCTTTCAAGCATCCCAGGTGGTTATTGAGTTCCTGGGAAGAGACTTCTCCCACTGATATGCTTTCTCTCCCAAAGAGCGTCCTCACTCACACCGTTGATCTTGGTGAGACTACGGAAATGACCAAACTCGTCCAGGTGGTCGAGTGGATCCTCCATAAGAAAACCATGGAACTTGTTCCCCTGTACCATTGCTATCAAGTTGTGCTTCATCTTGAAGTTGTTGTTCTATACAACAGGTGGGTTGATTCCATGACGTTGGGTATGAGTGTTTGGATTTTCACCAGAACCAATAGTGTGATGGTTATCGCGTTCAAAATTTTCTTCCATTTGAAAATCCAACCTTCTTAAATGTTCCAAACGTTATTGTTCACGTCTCACGCAAGAGTATTCCCTTTCAAGACCACGAATATCTTCAACGATTGGAATTAAGTCTGTTAGTCCTCTACTTCTCAGGTTCATACACAACTATGCAAGTACCTGAAAACAAAGGAAAACAAGGTTAGTATGATAGCAGAAAATAAACTTGATCTCAATAGATCCAAAATCTAGAATGTAACAAACAAACAAACACCCAATTGGTAACGGCACCAAATTGATAACAATATTTTTCTAGGTATCAAATCCCATTATACATGCATATCATTGTAGAATAGATGGGTTGTCAATCAAGTCAGGTGTATTTCTAGCAAGTAGGATGCAATTGGAACTAATGATTTAAGTTAAATATGAAAATGGGGGTTTTACTAACAAGTCCTAAGCAAACAAAACATTCAGAAAACTAAAACAGAAAACAAAGGTAAGCATGCATAAGTAAAAGGTAGATAGCAAGTGAAACAAAAACAGAGGAATTAAAATGGGTAAAAGATGCAATCAATGGAAAGGGTCCCTAAGAATTGGGGTAATTGGCTAGTGTTCCTCCTCAAACTACCTAAGTGTTTAACATACCTCAAACAAGAGATGTCTCTAGATGATAGATTTAAAAGCAATTAAATCCAATTCCTTGACAAATGACCTCAAACTAGGTAGTATCAAGACCTAACTTCCGTTAACGGAACTCTACATAATAGGCACTACAAACCAATCTACCTAAGCCAATAATCACCCTAAACATTTAATTCCTTAGGCTATGATGTGAAAATCTCTGAAATCACCTTGACCAGGCATTTCATTGAACACTTTTCGGGTGCTGAAATGTCTAAGTTTGTATTTCAAACGGGCATAATGAAATGAGCATTAAGAAAAATGCAACAAAAGGGATCTATTAAAGCTTAGACTACTCACTATGCATGTTGAATGTAAAATCGGAGAAACATGAGAACATAGCTACTAAGTAAGACATTTAGATCTAGGGTCAAACAACGAAGAAAAGACTATATGAAACCCTGAAACTGGTGCAGAAGACGAAAAAATGAACAGAGATGCAGAAGATGAAGATCTAAAACGTAAATAACACCAACCTAGAAAAGATGAACATCAATGGAATAGTAACGAAAACATAGGAAATGATCAAACTAAAAACAAGATTAAAAACATCAAAAAGTAAATCAACATGCACCAGATAGTTCACAGCCCTAATCTAAGCAGGAAATGAAGAAAACAGAAGATTAGCATAGACTTAAGCAAAATCTGGGTTTAGAACATGAAGAACATAAAGAACAAAAAAGAGAAAATAAAACCTAAGACAAAACCTAAAAATGGCAAAAACAAAGACTTTTCCAAATGGAGGCATTTAGGGATTTTTATAGTGTTAAAAGAAAAGCCCTAAAACGCATAAAAGACAAAAGCTAATCATTAAAATGGGTCTTGGGTCAGGTCCATCCTAATTCGAAGTTGGTCGGGTCAGATTGCTTGGGCTCTAGCTGGAGGTAGAGCCGGGCTCGATCGTCGTGATCAAGCCATGAAGAAGAGTGGGATCAAGGTGAAAGGCTGGCTGGGATCAAAGTGAAGGAAGTGTGGCCGAAGAACTTGGTAATCGAGCAAAAGGCCGGGACAATCGAGGCGTAGGCGATAGGTGGTCGAGGTGAAGGACAGGAGGAGCTCGAGCTAGGAAAAGAGTGATCGAGCCGAAGTTGGAGCATGGTCGAGCCAAGCGGTCGAGAGATGATCAATCCATGTTGAGAGGTGTTCGAGTCGGGACCAAGTTAAAATGAGACAGAGTGATCGAGCCAATGTTGGCTTGGCTCGATCATGGGATCAAGCTAGAGTTGGCTTGGCTCGATCACGGGGTCGAGCCAGAGGCCGAGACGCGATCGAGCCAGCTTTGTTTTGGCTCGATGGTGGGCTCGATGGTTGGATTGAATCCTGACTTGAACTACACTTGAGTTGGTTCCGTTCCATGCATTTTTCTTTCCTTCTCCAAATTCGAAATAACGTTCTGAAAGCTCCTGAAAGTCCTGAAAAATCTCTAAAAAGCATGTATATGCAAGTGCTAATGCAAAACTTCCTAAAAAATGCAAACTTGCTAATAACATATATAGATGCAACATATGTACAACTAAAAGACCCTAAAATAATTCTAAATGACTTCTAAAAATCACTAAAATGAAGAAACAACATTTACTTGATCCACGGTTCCTGTTTAATGAATGTTAAAGGGGTAAATGAATTTGAATGCATTGTGGAGGTTAGAACTGATCTGGAATCAATTGTGATGAGTATGGCTAAGGTTTTTAAGTAGGATGAGATTAGGATTGCATTCTAGAACTAGTAACTTGGACATTGATATTCCCTATTTTATCAGCATATTTTGGTTATGAGTTCCCATTTTCAAACTTATCTTCCAGGCTTCTAAATTACTTGCTTGAGCCATCAAGCAAGGATTTAGTGTGGGGGAGTTGATGTATCTGCATTTTAGTGGTTTTTAGAATATATTTATCATCATTTTAGGATCATTTAGATGTCAACATGTTGTATTTGTATGACTTTCTTAGTAAATTTGCATTTTTATGTAGTTTCGCATACATGTGCATTTTGGAGATATTCCATGTACTTAGGGGATTTTTGGAGCATTTTGGGAATTTTTGGAACATCAACTTGATTTAGGAAAAAGAAGTGCGAATCAATCATGGCCTCGACCAAAGCCATATACGCCTTGATCACCCACATCGTGCCCAACTCTTAGCCCGACTCGATCAATTCCTTCTTGGCTCGATCAAGTGCTCTGCACGACTCGATCATATTATTGATCCAGCTTGAGCATTTGGCTCGACCATCAAGCTTTACATCTGCCTCGATCAAAGGTTCATATCCACCTCGGTCATTAGCATGTGCGCCTCGACGATGACCAAGCCGGCTTGATCATCTTTCTAGCCGGCCTCGATCTCACGCTCCAGCCCGTCTCTCAGCCTCGATCACCTAGCTCAATCTTGAGCCAAGTTCCTCAATCACGGGAAAGCTACACAACTCGACCTTGTGTTCCACCCAACTTTCTCACCTTGACCTCCCGAAGTCCGCCTCAATCAAGTCTCTTTCCTGGCTCGATCTCGATCACAAGCATCTCGACCACAAATATATCGTGACCTAACAAGCATCAGACCTAACAAAACCCATAAATAGTGATTAATACCTGCTAGGTAATGTACCGTTAACGAGAGTTAGGTCTGATGATTCCTTAGGTTGAAATCATTTATCAAGAGATTGGACTTGGTTGCATATGAATATGTTGTCTACGGATTAGCTCATTGTTTGAGGTATGTTAGGTGTCTAGGGAGTACATGGAGGATTACTGGTCAGTTACCTCATTTTTAGAAACTGCTTCCCCTTTTATTGTATTTTACCCTGTTTTTCTCTTATGTTTTCGTTTCTCTTGTTGTCTATCCGGAATTTCTGTTTCTGCATGCTTGCTTTCATTTCATGTTTTACTTCATGCATGTTTGGTATGTTCTGTTCATGCATGGACTTTTAGATAAAAACCCATTTTTTATTTGGCTTGAATTATTAGTTCCAATTGCATCTAGAGTGCTTAGCATCACACCCTTGGATTGACACCTATATATACTACAATGGCATGATAGTGTGATAGGAATTTATACACTTGTACTACAGCGTAAAAATCTTACTATCTGTGTCTCCTTTACCAAAGACCTTCCTTGACTCAATATCCTGAAATATCACATCATTAGGACTAAAGATAACATTGCAATTTAAATCAGAAGTAGTTCTCTTAACAAATAACAAGTTTGAAGTGAAACTAGGCATATAGAAGGCTTTGGAAGTTCTATCAAATGTTTAAGCTCTCTTATTCCTCTAACTGGAATTCTATCGCCATTAGCAATTATAACACTACCTAGATCGGTTCAACATTTGTTAACAGTTCTGGATTGCTAATCATATGGTGAGAAGCACCGGAATCTATAACTAGAGGTCTAGGTAAGTTATTTGCTTTAAATGAAATACCAGAACTTGTGGCCTCTTTTAAGGCCTTGATGAGAGCATCTTGATCTGATATTTTCACCAACTCATCTTCTGCATGCCTTGGAGTATAGGACACTAAAGTCCTAGAGGTATCTACTTTGATGTTGATAGTTAGCATTCTGCCCGTTCATTTTTCCTGAACCACCATGAGTTATTTGTGCACCAAACTATACAGGATATACTTGAGTGTTTCCTTGAACCTCTCCTTGAGAGTAGTTAACCATATAGACTTTAAAATCCTTGAGTTGGCTGGTTTGAGATGAGGATGAAGGATCCAACACTTATCTTTGATATGTCCACTTCTTTTGCAATGATGGCATATGAAACTCTTCTTATCTTCTGGTTTGAAGAACCCCATTTTAGCATGAACAAGCTCCTTTCTCCCACCAAACAGTCCATGAGAACTTTGTTCCTTCTAAATTTGTGAGCACACATTTTCAAGTGAAGGTAACTTCTCAGCCCTTAGAATATGTTTAATAAGGTCATTTTAGGAGGGATTTAGCGTGAGTAACAACCCGTAGACATTATCCTCTTCCATTCTTTGATTAAGAACAACCTAATTAAGAGGTAGAGGTCTTAACATCTCAAGCTCTGTCCAAAGAGCTCTAAACTTCCCAAAGTGCTTGATGAACTCTAGATCATTTTGGGTAAGGTCATTGATTGCTTTCTTGACCTCAAAAACTCTACTAATGTTTGACAGATTCCCATACACCTTATGAAGTGTATCCCATAGATCTTTAGAGGTTTCACAATATGAATAAGACTCAAGTATTGTTGGGTCCAACGAACTTTGAATGATTACCAGAACCACCTGATCTTCTTGAAAGACTTTATCATCTTCCAAACTAGTGTCCTTTTGATCACCTATCTAGCCAGACTTTGAGGAGGTCCCCTTTGTGACATATCTTCACAAGAATTTACCACCAAAGGTTATCTTTATGGTCCTAGACCATAACAAATAGTTTACCCCTTTTAAACTCACCGGAACAACCACACTCTTTGAGTTATCCATGAATGAAACACATTATTTGACGACTAAAACCAGAAAGTATAAAGAAGGAAAATAGAAACGATGAGAATGAGAAATAAGTGAAAAACTAAGAGAATGTCTTCGAAGAAAAACCAGAGAGAATAAGTGAAGAAACAAAGTAGAGTCACAGTTGAAACAAATTAGAATGTGTAGAATAGAGAGATTTAGCAGAAAATTAAGGTATTAGGAGCTTTTTGCTATGATACCATGTTAGAATTGACACATAAATGAGTATTAATGGGTATGAATGATGAAGAACTTGTCAAGAACAGAAAGAGAGAAGGAGATGGCGTAGAAGGATGAAAGAGAGAGGTTTTCTTTTCATTAAACGGAGAAAGATTGCTACAGCACATATATACCCAAATTACAATTAAACAAAGAGGAATTATGCTATTAACCAGTAGATATAGGCTTTTAACAGAGAAAGATGGTGTTGGAACAAATATAGAGGAGTGGGCACACTTCCATAATCCTTCACATGAGCTGGCTTTGTCTCTTCTTCACTATAACAGTCATTATGACTTTTGAATCAATTCTAGAAGTTTTAATCTGCTCTTTTAGGCTTACAAAATTTTGACTTTAAGATCCAAAGCTAATTTGATGCATAATTTGATGTATGGCTTGATTAACTCTTGAATATACTTTAACGTTTTGTTGGTGTCGAAACCCCCTCAGCAGGTTTCTACTTCAACTAGTATCACTTCCCGGACAACAGCTCAGCGTGTACCAGGGTGCAAGAGAATTTACCCAGTAGATCTCTACCTAGGAGTGAAAAGCGAGTGATTGGATGCTCAAGTCGTAAACGACCTGGGGAGAAGGTGAGCACGAGCCGAGCAAACAAAGACTAAGTCATGACAGTTTTGAAATAGGAGGGAGACACCGAGATTGCAGGCCCAACAACCCAAGAAGATCGGAAAAACCCAAACAAGACAGAGGAGGACATAAAGCAAGAAGAGAGTGTACTAATCGTTCCTACTAGGTATCAATTATCCATCGTTGTAGTATAGATGGGTTATAAATCCAAATGGGAGTGTACTAATCAATATGAATGCATCAGATGCTTTAAAGTCAAGCTAAGTATTAAAAGGGATGGTTTGCTAAAAGGTCCTAAGTGCAATGAACATGCTGGAAGTAAAATGCATAAAGATGAAAAGAAGCATAAAAGACTAAGAAGTAAAAACATAGCAAAAGCAAAGAGGGTGAAAGATGTAAGCAATGTGAAGCAGTTCCTGAGGACAAGGGTAATTGACTAAGGATCTATCCTGAACAACCTAAGTACCTAACATACCTCATACAATGAGCTAACCCCTAGACAGTTGCAACATAAGCAACCAATTCCAATCTCTTGGCAATCAATTTCAAGCAAAGCAATCACGGACTCAACTCTCGTCATAGACAGTAACTACTAAGCAGGCATGAGCAACTTTCTACTATATTCAATAAGCTTCCCAAACAACTAATGCCTTAGAATGGGAAACGAATCTCTGAAATCACCTAGTTCCTGATATTTTATTAGTATGTATCGATACTTAGGGTTTAAAAAACGCTTATCTTTATTAACTTAAGAATAACTCTCTCAAAACTTAAGTCTCACAAAACCCATAGAGAATATCACACCTTGATACC
>OVBE01015218.1:0-11607 GCA_900406425.1 Iberis pinnata | reverse complement strand
TGTGCTACTTTGAATTGTTCTCTGCAGTACTAGTTTAGGATTAAATTCTTAGCCTATTAGAATTTTTGCGTCGTTGCCGGGGAAAAATTGTGCCTTTCTAATTTTTAATTAGAATTTCGTCTAAAGTTTTTAATTTTCAGTACTCATCTCGTTCTTCTTTGCTTATCCTTTGTCTTACAGGTGTATGAACAGGAGATATAACAAGTCATCTGAACTACTCAACCTAAGCAACTCAGAATGTGCAAAGCTAGAACGCTCAAACCGGAAAGCAAAAAAAGACGCTACTTCATCCACTCAAATGGCTGATATCGTTAATCCAATTGATCCGGTCGATCTCGATGGTCAACAACCACATGCTATAGGCCTTAATCAGCTCATTAACCAAGGACATGGTGGTGGAAACGGCAATCAAGTGCCACAAGGCCAACAAGGAGCAATGCAACATCAAGTTCTACCAGGAAATCCTGATCCTCAACACGTTCAAAAACCTGAAAATGTTGATGCAAGACACTATGTCTTGTTCGTAAATCCAGAAAGAGTTAATCAGCTCAATGCTCAAGCTCATGCTCTGCTCAATCCCCAGAACTATCCTCTACTTGGTTCTTTCAACAATCCTCAAGCATTCTATGCTAATAGGAATCCCATCCAACCTCCTCCACCTTAGCGTAGGGAATATCAATTCCCTGTTTCGCTTGTTCAGATGATTCGCAAATCGCAACAACCAATTCAGTGGTTTACCTCATGAGCATCCAATGAAACATATTGATACCTTTGAGGATATTTGCAACACCATCAAGCTAAATGGGGTATCAGAGGATTACAAACTCTGCAGCTTGTTCAGCCACTCTTTAGCTGACAAGGCAATTCGATGGTTGAAGTCTCTACCGGCAGGATCAATAACTACATGGGATGACTGCAAATCCAGGTTCATTAGTCAGTTCTTCACTACTAATAGCACTAATGCTTTAAGGAATAAGATCTCTGCTTTTGCTCAAACTCCTGTCGAATCATTCTATGAATTATATCTCAAAATTCTACTGAAATCATTTGATCATATATGGTCCGACCTTAAATTTTGTGATGTTAGTTTTCTCCAAACAAATTTAAATTAATGACTGAATTATTATTTTGAAAGGGTGATTAAAGAACATATTTCACATCGAGAACGTAAAAAGACAAAACATTAACATATGTATAAATCCATTCATTCATTGTTAATCAGATTTGAGTTGTAAAACCATAATACTAATCTATTTTTGTATAATTAGACTTATAGTTTCTGTTGAAATATATTTGGAAAAAGGTATGTGTTCCCTACCAATATTAATCATTTTATATAGGAAAAGAGAAGAATGTGTCCTCGAACATTAATCAATTTTTTGACAATTCTCTATATTTTATAGACCTTAAAATATATTTATTCTATCATAATTTTATCAATTTTTTATTTACATTTTGTATATCATACAATTTATAAATTTTACAAAATGATAACAACATTCCTACACTTTTCAATCAATTATGACAAATATTTGAATATAGAAACACCATACATCTATGGCTAATTTCTCCCTACCTGGTAGACGATCATTAGAGCGTACTAGATAGTTATAATAACCACTATCTTTCTCTCTTATTATTTAATGTTTAAGATTTTTTTTGTCACCAAATATAAATATATTAATTAAGAGTTTACAAAATTACACATACCTAATAATCTGAAAAAATAAATTTCTTCTAGCAGAAAATGCTAAAGCATCATATACAACATTAAAAGACCTATGAATATATCGAAAAAAAACAGAGGATTGTTTAGCAAGTGAAATGATATCAGCCAAGTGTGTAGACAAGCCTTGGAGATAAAATTCCGAGACATGAGAGTGCATAGCTTTTGATAATTCGGTTACTAATTTTTGACAATCAAACCAGAAGATGATTGAATGATAGCCCAATATAAACATTGTAGCTACTGCTTCCTTGAGAGCTAAAGCTTCTGCTTCCATAGCTGTTAAAGTTGGACTGATACTGGTGCTGCCCCGAATAATTTGAATAGGACCTTGGCAGAGGACGCAAGCTATACCAGCATAATCAGATTCTGATGTCCAAGATGCATCTGTAAAACAATTTAATTGATTGCCAGAGCTTTATATCTCCTGTATTGCTTGGTTTACATCTGATGGTTGTCAATAGCCATAGAAGAAGATGAATCCCTAGGCATTGGTTGAGTATCATGGGTAGCTTTAAACCAGAGCTAGAAATCCAATAAAGCTTGAGAGATAACTATTGGTATTGGCTGTCTGAGTCCTTTAAAGAGCAGTAGATTTCTTGTCTTTCATAGCCTCCAAATTAAAAAAGGGAAAAATTTGATGTTGGATGGTATGGATGTTGAGTCCTGCAAATTGAAAGTTAGAACATATTGGAGATTGACAGAAAACTCAGATCCAAATGACTGAATATTCAGAGATGGAAAAGGAGCTAGGGAACAAACTTCCCTTGAAACTCTACAACCAAAGAAGAGATGATTGATGTCTTCTGGTGCTTCTCCACATAACTGACATGTATCATCAATATGAATACCCCTAATGGAAAGAGCTTTGAGAACAACTACTCCTTTATGCACCAGCTTCCACAAGAAGTATTTAATCTTGGGAGGTAATGATAATTTCCATATAGCACTTGAAAGTTGCATATTTGTAACAGGAGATTCTTGAGAGGTACGAGTCAAGTGAGATAGATGATACCCTAAACGAACAGTATAAAGTCCAAATGATGTATGCGCCAGGATATTCTATCAGGTAGTTTCAATAAAGATGGACGAAGTAACTTGGCAATTTTTGCATCCTCTTGAGTTAGATATTGATGAAGTTTTTCATTATCCCAGCTAATTTGAACTAATAAAACACATAAATATAAATATGAAATATCATTTAATTTAATTAGTGTTTTTCCATAAAAGATTATTAACTATAACTAATTTTAGAAATAAAAAATCATTCAATACAATATGGATGGTATATAACTTTGGCTTTTGCATAAACATATGAAAACATTATATATTTTTTTGTAAAATTTTAGTTACAATCATTTCCTTTTTAAAAATTTGGATTATTCAGTTTCCAGGTTATTTTGATACTAGAAAATAGGTTGAATCAATATTTTAATTTATATTATTTTGGTTTGAGTTATTCGGTTTTTGGTTATTCAAGATTATTCCTCAAATTATCTCTGAAAACCAATCGGCCTTTGTATCTATTACGAATAATGTATTGATCACACATGATATTTACATTCCATTCGTAGTTCAAAGGCTTTAAAACGAGGAGTTATAGCTTTCAAGACTAACATGAGAAAGGCGTATGACATAATTGAATGGAACTTTCTGGAGAATGTTCTCCGGCGTTTTGTTTCCACCATCTATGGATAAATTGGATTATAAAGTGTATTATCTCAGTATTGTACTCCTGCCTTCTTAATGGCTATCCTCAAGGTCTGGTCCTTCCCTCTCGGGGACTTCGACAAGAGAAACCTCTGTCTTCTTGTCTCTTTATACTTTGTTCTCAAGTTCTCTCTGTTCTTTGCCGGAAAGCTCAGATCTCGGGTTTACTCCCCGAAGTGAGAGTCTCCAAAAGAAGTTATCTTTTGTTTGCAGATGATATCATATTCTTTGGTATGGCAAATGTAAAGCATAGTCGTTCTCTGTCTTTGATCCTACATTGATATTCCAAAGCTTCATGCCAAGTCATTAATTATGAGATATCATCTATCTGTTTTCCCCAATGATTTCTCTAGAACACCGAGCTATTGTCAAAAACATCTTAAAGTACTACTAAGAAAGGTGGATCAGGTAAATACTTGAGAGTTCCTGAGAATTTTGGATTAAGGAAAATTGACATCTTCGGTGAAATTGTTGACAAGATTAGACAAAGATCACATAGTTGGCAAAGTACCATTTAAATCCCCAACTTTCAAATTTTGGCCAAAAAAATCCCGAACTATTTAGTAAACCGTTTAAATCCTATATTTTTGTATGAGTTCATTTAAATCCCAACCGTTTAAATCGATTGAAGATTTTTTTTTCTCGTTAGATTGTGTTTTATCAGAACGCTGCGTTTTGATAAAATGTTTAATTAACGTAAACAGTAAAGGAGATTTAACAGAGTTAATTAGATTTAACTGTTGACTAATTCTGGGTCTAAAATGGCCAAATCAACTAAAAGTTTGGGAGTTAGATGAACTCATACAAAAATATAGGAATTAAACGGCTTACTAATTAGTTCGGGATTTTTTGGCCAAAATTTGAAAGTTGGGGATTTAAATGGCACTTTTCCCCATCCAGATATCTATCACATGCAGAAATTTTAATTGGGATCGATGGAGGAGAGAGAGAGAGATGAAGGAGGAGAGAGAAGAAAGTAATGTTTAATATCTTAATATTTTGTTAATAAATTGTTAGGGGTGAAATAGGTATATCACTTTTTCATTAATATTGTGGGGTATTAGATTATTAGGTAGTATAGTTGATTATTTTTGGGTCAGTTAGGTGGATAACTACTTATAGGGTGAATATTAAAAATATATTCAATATTGTGTATAATTAGAATATTGAGCAACAATATATCCTTCTTATCTCTCTTTCACCCCTCTTTCTCTCTCTCTCACGTTTCTTTCTCTCTCTCACAATAATGTTTTTTTTTTAATTATAAATCTTCACCCCTCTTCCTCTTTTTACAATCTAAAGTATATAAATTAAATAATTAAATTCCAAAATCGTATAAAAAACACATTTTTTCTACATCTATTATGATTAAAATTATTTAAAACGGACATATATTTTATAAAACCCCAAAATATAAATACAAAACCCCAAAATATAAACCCAAAATCCAAAAATATAAACCCAAAAATCTAAAATATAAACCCACAACCCCAAAATGTAAACTCAAAGCTCCTAAATATAAACCCAAAACCCCTAAATGTAAACCCAAAACCCCTAAATAAAATCACAAAAAGTTATCTAAAAAGACACATATTTTTTTCTACATCTAACATGATTAAAAATGGACTTATATTTTATGAAATAGTGAATAGTGACATAAACTCTAAAATCTAAACCCTAAACCAACAATCTAAACCCTAAACCAAAAATCTAAACCTTGAATGGAAAAATAAATCATGAACCCCAAAATATAAATTCTAAACCAGAAATATAAACCCTAAACACTAAACAAAAAAATATAAACCTTAAACACAAAATATAGACCCTAAACCCAAAATATAGACTTCAAATCCAAATATAAACCTTAAACCCAAAATATAAACCCTAAACCCAAAATATAAACCCCAATAATTTTTCCACCCCGTTTCTTTAATGTACAAACTAACAACTTCAGGTATACGTACTACTAAAATTTATTTTTGGTTTAGGGCATATATTTTGGGTTTATGGTTTATATTTTAGTTTTAGGGTTTATGTTATTTTTGTGTTTCTAGTTATGATAATTATTCACTAATTCATAATATAGACCCTAAACCCAAAATATAAACCTTAAACACAAAAATAANAACCCCCCCCCCCCAACATAAACCATAAACCCAAAATATAAACCGTAAACCCCAAAATAAACCCAAACCCAAAATATAAACCCCAAACCTAAAACATAAACCCCAAATCCCAATATAAACCCAAAACCCAAAATATAAACCCGAAACCCAAAACATAAACCCTAAACCTTAAAAAAACAAAACTCTAAATTTAGACCCAAAAATAAGTAAGATTACAAAAGAAGCAAATTAACAAAAAATAATAATCATATTAGCCAAAATATAAACCCTAAACCCCAAAATATAAACTCTAAATCCCAGAATATAAACCCTAAATTATAAATCTAGACCCCAAAATAACTAATAAAAAAATTCAATTAGCCACATAAACAATACGAGGTATGCCAATCAAAAGTTTGTAAAACAAAAAAAAAGTAAGCGTGGACAAAAAAAGAGAAAGGGGTATGTGAATATATTGTTTCTCTAACAAGGGTAATATTGAATATACTTTATATTCTAGAGAGAGAGAGAGAGAGANAGAGGGAGAGGGAGAGGGAGGGGGAGAGGGAGAGAGAGAGAGAGAGATAGAGATTGTATTCTTAATATTAGGTTGTGTAGTGAATATTGAGTGCAATTATCCATTATTTTTTCATTTTGAGACATTAGAGATTAAAGCCTGTTTGGTTTTGGGATTTTAGGGTTTAAATTTGAAATTGGTATTTTGTGGTATTTTTGAAAAAATGTGGTTTTTTTGGAATTTTTAGGAGTGATATTTTTGAAATAAAGCTAGCTTTTGGTAGTATTTTTAAGAATGATCCTATAATATGTGTTTTTTTGTGTTAAATAGTATTCTGTTGTATAGAAAATCTAAGTTATAGTCTTGTAGGTAAGTTAAACAAACCAATAATTATTTTGGAAATGTATAAAAATGTATAAAAATATATGAAATAATTCTCTGTTGCATAAAATTATGAACTAGGGTATTTTTGAGTTAGTTATCTATTTTTATAATAAAAATTTGATTAAAAGTTTTATTAAAAATGTAAAAGAAAGATTATAATGTAAATTTGACGAATAACACGCATGTAGTGCGAGATAACTCTAATATATTTATTAATCTTCAAGCTATAAAAAGAACAATATTCAAGTAAAATATTACAAATTTCATATGTTCAAGTAACATGAACCAAAACAAAATTAAAGCAAGACATTTCATGTAGATAATCCATAACAAACGATTACTCCATCAACGACTTTGAGATCAAAGCTAGTGTCCCATATATATGTGAAAACAAAGTCAACATGAGGAAATATGAAATTGCCTGCATTGAGGAGACATTGGTCACCATCTTTCTTCAAGAAAGAGGTTTTGACCGGTATGACCGATTGGAAACCGGCACATGTCAACTTTACGTATTGGAATTTGCATGATTTACAAGGGTTCCTCACTCTCACTTCCCACTCCGGTTTGTTCTGAATCAATTTTCCGGTTTTCGATTGTGTCACATATAGATCTTTAAGATGACAATCTCCATACCCTTTTCAAAGTAACAAGAAACGTTAATACATGTTGTTATGTTCTAAAACTAACGTTCAGTTTTATAAATTATATTACAAATACGGTCATGAGATTTTAAGTCATATTTTTTTATTTTAAAATAAAATTTTTGCATAAAATATTTTCTAAAGATTGGAGATTTGATAACTCATACATATAATTGTAAGAAAATGTATAAACCAAACTTATTGCTTTATAGGAATGCTTTGAATATGATTCAATAAATTAAATATATATATATATATATTCAGGGGTCTATCCTGCAATTACATGGGCATGAAACAAACCAAAAAATTGTGACCAATTTTATTTATGTAATAGATCTATATACAGAATTTTAAATTTTAGGGATTATAAAATTTGGGGTCATACGCCAATAATTTACTGGGTTTAACCCAGACGACTCTAGATATAAAGTTTTAATGATTATTATATATATACATATATATTTATATTGGTATTATATATTTTTGTATTATGTCATGAATCAATATATTATAATATTATATAACAATATATGAAAAGTGAAAACTATAATACAGTTGTTTTATATAAATTTATTTAAACTACGGGTGACAAAGGCGAAGAAGAGTACAAAGCAAAAGAGTTTGCAAGCATTTTGTGACATCATTTTGATATTTGGAGTTTTATCAAATAATATAAAACCAGTAGTAATTGTGAGTTATGAGTATGTGGTTGCTCAAATCTTATGCTAAGTATTTATAAGGAGGCATTGAGGTTAATTTAAGTAATATAAGTGTTTTGGAATAATAATGATTATATTGTTTTATAAAGAATTATGATTATATTGTTGTTGTTTTTTCACTAGCTTTGAGAAACTAATTAAATTAGAGTTGCTTACTTTTTACAATTTGGTCATATTTCAGGTTAGGTATGTTAGTATGGGAAAGTAATAATAAGAGTAAGGGTTAATGAATTATTAAATTAATTTGTTTTCCTTTGTTTTATTCAAAGGCTGAAAGCTAATTTTTTGAATGCATGCTATTTAGTTTGGTAAATATTTAACTGTCAATGATTTGAGTCAACATTATTCTTGAATGAGAACAATATGACTTAACTGGAATAAAAAAGAGAAATATTTTGAAGACTTGAGACTTATAAGATGTATGTACTTTATTAATTACTTGTAAAATATAGTAAAATATATGAACATTCTCAAAAATACCACAAAAATTATATATATTTTAAAAGTACAACACACCTACAAAAGCATCAAAAATACCACAATTTTTGTAAAAATACCACAAAATTAAAATAGTTTTAAAATTTCAAATTTAAACCTTAAACCTTCAAACCCAAACATACTCCATTCAAACCTAAACTCTGAACTCTAATTAGTGAACCCAAACCCCAAAATACTATATATGTCTCCAGATACTGAGATACTGTTGTATCTAGATTCATTATCTAGATACTAATTAATTTGTATCCCAAAATTTGGATACTAGAGATACCAAAAAAGTAGTATCCGAATACAGTAGTTGTATCTCAAAAACCAAAAAACTATAATACCCTTAAAGTTTGAAAAGCTAAAATGATATAAAAGATTGATTTTCTAACCAAAAATTTTCACAAAGAAATTTTTTCAGAAAAATTATCGTAAAAGTTTTACAGACAAAAATTTCCCGCCAAAAAATTTCCGTCAAAATTTCCCTCCAAAAAGTTTTTGGTCATACAATTCCCATAAAATTTTCCTGCAAAAAAATTTCCATAAAAATTTAACGAAATTTAAAATTAGGTAGGTTAATTAGTTAGGTTTGTAGGATATAAAATGTCATTTTTGTCATTTTTATCATATTGTATCTAGATACTATTACAAATACCAAAACGAACAAAAATATATCTAGATACAGTATTTAGATACCAAATACATATATGAAAACGAACAACATCCAACTTAGTATCTAGATATTGAATATGGATATAAACACAGATATTGTATCCATATACAGAAACGAACATAGCCTAATTCCTTGAAATTTACTTTTTATTTTTGTGGTATATTTTGGAAAAAGAAACCTAATTTAATAGTATTTTTAAAATTTTTGGGAGAGTGATATTTTAGAATTTGAACATCTTTTAGTGGTATTTCAAGGAATTCCTCTAAAATATATCAAAACTCTAATTTAAAATAATTGACCATGTTTATCATTATTATTATTATTATTATTATTATTTTATTTTTCTCTTGTACACACAACACGATAATCTTTTAACTAAATGGTGATAGTTTAGTGATATCCATTAGAAATTAGAAAGAAGTTGACATGTGATTAAGAACTCTCTCTATTCTTTTCTCTCAAAATTTTAGATCGGGACTTGAGGCGGACAAGGGCTAGAGACCCACCAAAATGTCGTCCGAGCAACAAGTAGCGTGCGCCGCGATCCTCAACTTGTTGGCGTGTCCACCGCCGGCAAGTCCTCCTTTTTTCTTTTCCCTCTCTAGTGGCTCCATCGTTTCTCTTAGCTTTTCAAGTGATCGGCGAGTTCTTGTGAAGGAGTAGCAGCTCAAAACGGTGGATCTGGCCAGATCTATCAGTGATGCGACGCGCAGACGACAGAGCAATAAGAAGTAAAGGATCTCAAGGCTGGTGAGTTTGATATGCCCGAATAAAGAGATGCATCGAGCACTAGACGATAGTGAAAGTACCGCAGTCACCTTTAAGAAACCGCTATACCGGGTCGGAAGCCTGATCTGACTCGTCCCTATCTAAATTGGAAACCTACCTTTCACCACTGATACCGCACGCGGCGATTGCAAACCAGTTCATCCTTCCTCTAGCGCTTCAAGGTCACCGTCGGCGGCGGTGACAGTCCTGTGTCACTACCGCTTTGAAATCATCGCCGGGTCTCTGGGTGATTGATAATAGGGATTTTACGGTCCCGGGTTATCAATCAACCCATCGTTGTAGTATGGACGGGTTTTTTTATCAATCCATAATGGGAAAGTACTAAGCAGTGAGAATATGTTGGATGCTTAAAAGTCAAGCTGATATTAAAAGGGGTTTGGTGCTCAGGGTCCTAGGTGCAACGAAAGTAAAAATGCATAAAACAGAGAAATGCTAAAAACACCTTAGATGCAAAACAGAGCAAATGTAAGAAAGGTAAAACCGTGTAATCAAGGGTAAGGTCGTTCCTGAGGACAAAGGGTAACTGACTTGGGTGTCCATCCTTGGCTACCTAGGTACCTAACATACCTCAAACAATAAGCTGACCCCTATAAAGTAGCTCAACTAACAATAAATTCCAATGTCTTGGCAACCAATCTCAAGCAAGATAATCATAGAATCAACTGTCGTCATAGACGATGACTACCTAGCAGGCATTAACATTCTACTATCCTTGCTAACTCGTTTCCCACGACTATTCACAAAGAAGGGGAAACGAGTCTATGCAACCCCCTCGGTCCAGTCACCTGCAAATACTCACCTCTCGGTGTTGCAGGGCCTAACGGCGGGCCCCCCTNTCAGCATTAAGCTGAGAGGGTCCAGAAGGGATCTAACAACAAACAACTTAGGTACCTAAACAAACCCAGAAAATCAACCTTTTTCTACCCCATCCTCATGAACTTGGTGACTACTCACTACTAATGGGAGTAGAAGCAGAAGAAACAAGAAACGAAAATACTAACTTAAACATGAAGATCTAAGATGAACAGCAAGAACACAAACCCAGAAATGAAGAACAGAAACGAAAATGCAAACTTAAAACAGAAGCTTAAAACTTAAAACGAAAATAAAGATGCAAAAACTAAAGAGCAATCTAAAGCTAAGCAAGGAAATGAAAGAAAAGCAATAGAATAACTTAAGACTTAAAAGAAATCAGGTTTTTACACCAAGAACATCAAGAACAACAAAAGAAAATAAAACTCAAGACTAAAACCTAAAAAGGAAAGAAAAACTAAGCTTGTGAAAATGGAGGCAAATTAGGGCTTTTATAGTGTTCACAGAGAAACCCTAATTCGCACTACAGACAAAATGCTAATCATTGTCTTGGAGCTTGGGCCTTGCTTCAGGTGGTATCCGGATTCGAGTTGGTCGGGTTGGTGCGTGTTTGCCTTCGGGTGGTTGGGTGCAAGATCGATCTGGACTAAGGGATGCTTGCTTGGGATTGATCCAGCTTTGTTGCGTCAGAACTTCTGCTAATGTTGGGATCGATCTCGGTGTTGAGTACCCGAGATCGATCCCGACATAAGTGAGATCGATCTCGTGAGATTTCTTCTTAGTCTTGCTTTGTCTTCGTGCACTTCCTTGGCTTTGTTTGAAAATTCACTAGAAACGTTGGAACTAAGACTCCGGAGTCGAAATGTTTCGTTGCAGAGCTGCCTGGGATCGATCCAGGTTCATTGCAGAACTGCTTGGGATCGATCCAGGTTGGTTGCAGGATCGATCTCAGGTGAGCTGAGATCGATATGTGCTGTATCGAGATCAATACCGAGACTGCTGAGTGGGATCGATCTTGGTTCGCTGCAGAGGTGCTTGGGATCG
>OVBE01015217.1:0-11607 GCA_900406425.1 Iberis pinnata | reverse complement strand
CTTGTTTCGTTTAATGTTTAAACACTACTTTGGTATTTTGTGTACACACAACTAATCAATTTGACGATACTGATAATACAATTTCGTGTACATGCAATTGTGCACCAACTGTATTATCATTGNACCAACTGTATTATCATTCTGTACACCAGATAATCAACATCGTGTAATCGAAGAAGTATAAAAACTGTGTAATAAATTGTGTACATAGCCTGCTTGGTCATTGTGTACACATACTACATGATCATTGTGTATACGAACATCGTGTACACGATGTTGTACACAAACTGAATTATCATTATGGACACGGTGCAGATAATTAGCATCATGTACACACAGATCATGGACATGACTGTTGAGATAAGCATGAAGAATAAAGAAACTTGTTGATCAAGTTACCCTAACTTCAATTTATGAGATTGTGTTTAGATTTGATATTATCATTAGAAGATATTTAAAGATAATATGTGAGTTTTCCATTATAGTTTAGGAAGTTGTCAATGCTATATAAACACAAGAAGATAAATAGGTTAGGATCGATTTTTAAGGTTAAGGCTTTTAAGAAAGAGAAATTAAGTTTTAAGTTATTTTCTTAATCTAATAAAGTTTTTATTATTCTCTTAATTCCAAGTGCATATATCGATATAAGTTGATTCGATAATTGATATCAGAGCTTCTTCTTTGAATCAGAAGTAAACGCTATTGAGAGATAGTGATATACTATGTTTTTAGCATGTTTTTACTCTTGTTTTGCCTCATTCTAGCTAGATTCATATGCATTTAGGTTAGTTTGGCATGCATTTGCATTTGCATTTCATTTCTACAGGTGTTAGAAGCAGAAGAACCAAAAATGTGGATCGAAGGAGCTTAAAAGGTGAAAAAGGTGAAGATTGGAGCTGTAACGGTTTAAGGTACCGGTACAGGCGATAAAGAGGCATACCAGTTTAATGTACCGGTTTCAACAAACCAGTACGAGCAAGATTTAATGACCAGAGGCCAATAATCGATATTGTGTACCTGTTTGCTCAAACTGGTACACACGAAGAAATTCAATACCGGTTTGGCGTATCGGTTTGGTCAAAATGGTATCGGGCTGAAAAGTCAACCTTGGAATTACCTTTTTTGTTTAAACCCAATTTTAATTGGGTTAACCCAAATGTTTATGGGTTAACCCAATGCTTGTTTAGGATACTATTTAAACACTTTTACCTAATTTTTTGGTATCTTATGCTTTGTCTTTGATTTTATCTAAGAAGAACTTTGTAAACCTTTGGATCTTTTGCTTATTTTAGTTTGATTTGTTTCTTTTAACTGTTTC
The DNA here is from genome assembly GCA_900406425.1 of Iberis pinnata. Taxonomy (NCBI): domain Eukaryota; kingdom Viridiplantae; phylum Streptophyta; class Magnoliopsida; order Brassicales; family Brassicaceae; genus Iberis; species Iberis pinnata. The sequence goes on along the minus strand of OVBE01015217.1, from coordinate 10,289 downwards.
TTTTCTTCAAAATCTTCTTCTATCTATGGCTAAACAAATTTCTAGTATTGGATTTGGTGTTTACCCAATGGATAGCGAGTAGTTTCTTTTTAAGCAAATGGTTAGGTAGACTAGGTTGATTAAGTAATGAATCATGATGTTTAAGGTTTAGTTTTCATTAATTNTTACCCAATGGATAGCGAGTAGTTTCTTTTTAAGCAAATGGTTAGGTAGACTAGGTTGCTTAAGTAATGAATCATGATGTTTAAGGTTTAGTTTTCATTAATTCTCATGTAGTTGATGTTCTTAATGCTAGATTTAGCTTGATCAATTGAATCTAGATCATAGGTTGATTTTTTCCGAAAGATGTTCAATGAAATTCCTGAACCAATCACTGCATCCTAAGTGAAGCCTAACCAAAGATACTTGTGTTAGAGTTTAATGTTTCATAATTGTGTAACTATCCAAGAGATTGTCTTAATAGCATGATTAGGGAAAGTATTAGTGTCATGAGAATGAATTAGTCTATTTATGGAATCTTAGACCAAGGGTTAGCTTAATATTTAGTATTGAACATCATGGGAAGTTACTTAATCAATAAAATCAATAACCTATGCCATTTTATTAACCATTTTGTCTTTAAAATTCAAGTTTAATATTATGTTGACTTTTATTTATTGCTGTTGACTTTTGATTTTTGTTGTCTTTTTAATTTATGCATGTTTGAGTTGTTTAAAACCAATCAATCTTAATGGCTTAAACTAGATATGATTCATAAAGGATTAGTGTTTTGAATTTCATGAATTTGGATTGATTATTAAGTGCTATAATGACATGAGTATAATTAACGTATTTGTTTATACATAGGTTCAACAAAACTGTGTTTATCAAATTGGCGCTGTTGCCTTTTTAAATTTTTTTTAACTATTAGTACTTTGAATTTGTTTGGGAATAAGCCCAATTTATTTTACTTTTCTAATCTATCTACTTTCTTTTGTTTGTGCACTTCTGGTGTATGAACCTGAGAAGAAGAGACCCTACAAATCTCATTCCAATAGTTGAGGACATTCGTGCACTCGAACGTCAATACACTCGGGAACGAAGAGCACAAGAGCGTCTTGGTCATATTCAACGTTTGAATTTGGAAATGGAAAACCAGAAAGACAACAATCAGGATGCCAATGGTGGTGGAAACAACATTCTCCCACGCACCATTGGAACGAATGATGCTCCGAACCGCCATGCTCAACGCACTGGAGTTCGTCCACCACCAATTGCCAACAACAACTTTGAAATCAAATCTATCCTCATCAACATGGTTCATAGTGCAAAGTTCCACGGCTTACCAAATGAGGATCGTTTGGACCACCTGGATAATTCGATATGTTGTGTAGCACAGTGATGATCAATGTTGTGACTGAAGACTCCTTTGAGATGTGTTTGTTTCCTTTCTCTTTGGGAGAGAAAGCACAATCTTGGGAGAAAAACATTCCAACTGATTTGGTTGACACTTTGGACGCTTGCAAAAAATCATTTCTCACCAATTTCTTCTCAACCTCCCGAATCGCGAGGCTCCAGAACAAAATTTCAGGATTTGTGCAATGCGGGATTGAATCTTTTTTTCAAGGGATACACGATCCATTGCCCACATCATGGATTCTCGGGCGAAAGTATCCTTAGTACTCACTATTGCAGACTTTCTCCTAAGTATCAGACGATGCTTGACACTTCAAGTCAAGGGAATATCTTTAGCCAAACCGAAGCTGATGGTTTATTGCTTGTTGAGAATTTGGCTCAAAGCGATAACAACTATGGGGAGTACTACGGCCGTTTGGTTAGAGCTGTTGGTAGGGATAAAGACTACAAGAAGGAATTCAAATCCTAAGAAGAAAAGCTTGACAAGTTCATCCTTTCTCAACAAGGAGCTGTCAACTTTATTGGTGATGCTCAAGAGGACTACCAACCTCAACAAGAAGCTACTCAAGAGGAATTAGCTTATATGGGTAATCAAGGTTATAACCAAGGGTACAACAACTAACCAAAAAAACCCAAGTCTCTCATATCGCAACCCCAATGTTGCTAATCCACAAGATCAACACTACCCTCCGAAGCAACAACAACATCAAGGCTTTCAACCCTAGAATCAATACAACAATCAAGGAGGTTTCCAACCAAAACCCCAATACTTCACCAAACCACCGGGTTTCTCTAATCCTCAAGCTCCTCAACAACAAGCTCAAGGAAGTTCTTCTATTTCCAATGCCAATGATCAAACTAACCAATTGTTGAGGCAACTTCTCATAGGACAAGGAAAAACCGCCATTGATCTTAGGGTTTTCAAGAAGGACATCACCACTAAAATTGATGATTTACATGCCAAGGTTAAAAGCATGGCTTCTCACTTGAAGGCTTTGAACAATCAAGTGGCTCAAATAACTTCTACCTCCAAAAGAACAATAGGACAACTACCGGGAAAATCTGAAACCAACCCCAAGGAATACATTAATGCAATCACACTTAGGAGTGGCAAAGAATTGCCTCCAAGAGTTCTTATTGCACACAATAATAATCAAGATGAGTGGAAGGTTATTTCCATTGAGAATGATGAAGAATCATGTGAAGAGATTGTGGTAGAGAAACCAACTCAAGAAAAAGCGGTTGACTTCAAGGGTAAAGGACAAGATAATGGTGAAGACTCTACACCAAAAACACTAGTTTATGAGCCACCTCCTTATGAACCAAAACTTCCATTTATGGTTCTTTTCAAGAAACAATAATGGAGAAGTATAGAGCTCAATTTCAAGAGCAAATGAAAGAGGTTCAAATCACTATGCCAATCATTGATGCTTTCATGCTTGTTCCCCATTATAGCAAGTTCTTGAATGATGCAATCAAGAAGAAGTTTAAGAGCTTGGAAGGAATGGTCATTCTCTCAAAGGAGTGTAATGCAATCATAAAACAGGATAACTCTCCAAAGAAACTTGAAGATCCAGGAAGTTTTACTCATCCTTGTGCTCTAGGATCTTTTACCTTTCATAGATGTTTATGCGATCTAAGAGCTAGTGTTAGATTAATTCCTTACTAAATTGCTAATAAACTTGGCTTCTTTTCATTTAAACCTTGTAGGATCTCTTTGGTGCTGGCCGATAGGTCTGTAAGAGTATCGATTGGAATGATGGAGGATCTCCCGGTGAGACTAGGGAACACTAAAATTCCAACCGACTTTGTAGTCTTGGAGATGGAGGAAGAACCACGAGATCCACTCATCTTTGGTAGACCATTCTTGGCAACCGCCGGAGCCATCATTGATGTTAGGAATGGAAAGATTGACTTGCACTTGGGAAAATATCATGTGCAACAATATGACATCAAGGAGATCATGAAGAAACCAACCATTGGTGGCCAAGTGTTCTATGTAGAGACTATAGAAGATCTTGCTAATGAGTACTTTGAGGAGATAGCTATTGAAGATACTTTGCAATTGGCTTTAACTATCAATCCTAATGAAAAAGAGCTCTCAGTTCCAAAGTTGAAAGGATGGGTGAAAGGCTTGACTCTCATGAGACCTTAGAAGGAGAGGTAAAGTTCGAAGATGCGCTTCAATTGAGACAACCTTGCATCAGCTCACTTACCTTTGAAAGTGAGGCTAGCATTGGTAAGTCTAGCTTAACCGAGGATTGGAGTGAGCTCAAGGCTTCAAAGGTAGAACTCAATCCTTTACCTAAATGTCTCTGGTATGTATTTCTTAGCTCTAACTCTACTTACCCGGTAATCGTCAATGATGATTTGACTGTTGATGAGATTGATAGATTGGTAAGTGAATTGATGAAATATAGGAGAGCAATAGGCTATTCTTTATATGACATTAAGGGAATTTCAGCAACCTTGTGCATGCATAGAATTCACCTAGAGAATGAGTCTATGTCTTATATTAAGCATCAACATAGATTAAACCCAAACTTAAAAGAAGTGGTTAAGAAAGAAATCTTAAAACTCCTCGATGCCGGTATTATATACCCAATCTCGAACAGCACCTGGATCTCTCCGGTTCATGCTGTTCCAAAAAAGGGTGGTATAACCATAGTGAAAAATGAAAATGATGAATTAATCCCCACTCGAACCATAACCAGCAATATAATGTGCATTGATTACCAAAAACTTAACACCGCAACTAGAAAAGATCATTTCCCCCTACCCTTCATTGATCAAATGCTTGAATGTTTAGCCAATCGTCCTTACTATTGCTCCTTGGATGGGTATTCCGGTTTCTTCCAGATACTCATTCATCTGAAAGATCAAGAGAAAACTACCTTCACATTCCCTTATGGAACCTTTGCTTATCGAAGGATGCCATTTGGGTTATATAATGCCCCAGCAACATTTCAACGTTGCATGATGTCTATCTTCTCTGATTCGATTGAAAATGTGGTTGAAGTTTTTATGGATGATTTCTCTATATATGGCTCTTCGTTTGCTGTGTGTTTGTCAAATTTGTGCACGGTTCTGAAGAGATGCGAGGAAAATAATCTAGTGCTAAATTGGGAGAAGTGCCATTTTATGGTTAGAGATGGGATAGTTCTTGGGTATAGGATTTCAGAAAAAGGAATTGAGGTTGACAAAGCAAATATTGACGTCATGACTAGTCTTGCATCACCGAGCTCAGTTAAGGGAATCATAAGCTATTTGGGACACGCTGGGTTCTACAGAAGGTTCATAAAAGACTTATCGAAAGTGGCTAGACCATTGACAAGAATTTTATGCAAGGAAGTAGATTTCAACTTTGATGATGCATGCTTTGAATCTTTTTAACAAGATCAAGAAGGAGGTTATAAGTGCCCCAATAGTTCAGCCACCCGATTGGGACTTGCCATTTGAGATCATGTGCGATGCAAGTGATTATGTTGTAGGAGCGGTTCTTGGCCAAAGGAAAGACAAGAAGCTTCATGTTATCTACTATGCAAGCAAGACATTGGATGATACCCAAGTGAAGTATGCTACAAATGAGAAGGAATTACTTGCGATTGTCTTTACATTTGAGAAGTTTAGATCTTATATGGTGGGTTCTAAAGTCATTGTCTACACCAACCATGCTGCTTTAAGACATTTTCTAGCCAAGAAGGATGCTAAACCGAGACTTCTGAGGTGGATCTTATTGTTACAAGAGTTTGATCTTGAGATCAAGGACAAGAAAGGTATTGAGAACGGAGTGGCCGATCATCTTTCAAGGTTTCAAATCGAAGACAAGATTCCTATTGATGAATCATTTCCTGAGGAGCAATTGATGTTGACGTCTCCATAGATCAACAAGATCAACAAAGCCGTAGTTCCAGGTTATACTCTCGGGGAAGTTTCCGTTGCCGGTTGGAATGAACCATGGTATGCTGACATTGTCAATTACTTGGTTTGTGAGAAAGAACCGCATGGATTAGAAGGGTACCAAAAGAAGAAGTTACTCAAGGAAGTCACAAGGTATTTCTGGGATGCGCCATATCTCTACACCTTGAACAAAGATGGACTTTAGACAATGTGTTGCTGAAGAAGAAGTTGAAGGAATCGTTCTACATTGCCATGGATCAACATATGGTGGACACTTTGCCACTTTTAAGACGATATCTAAAGATCTACAATCTGNTGGGATGCGCCATATCTCTACACCTTGAACAAAGATGGACTTTAGACAATGTGTTGCTCAAGAAGAAGTTGAAGGAATCGTTCTACATTGCCATGGATCAACATATGGTGGACACTTTGCCACTTTCAAGACGATATCTAAAGATCTACAATCTAGGTTTTGGTGGCTTACTATATTCAAAGATGCTCACAATTTCATCTCGAGATGTGATTCATGTAAAAGAGCGGGCAACATTGTCAAAAGAAATGAAATTCCTCAAAACCCGATCATGGAAGTAGAGATCTTTGATGTATGGGGCATAGACTTAATGGAAACGTTTTCTTCTCCTTATGGGAATAGCTACATCTTGGTAGCGGTTGACTATGTGTCAAAGTGGGTGAAATCAATTGCAAGTCCCACCAATGATGCCAAAGTCGTGTTGAAAGTGTTCAAGAGCATCATATTCCCAAGGTTTGGTGTCCAAAAGTTTTCATTAGCGATGGGGGATCACACTTCATCAATAAAGTATTTGAAATTTTGTTCAGGAAGTATGGATTTAAGCATAAGGTAGCCACACCTTATCATCCTCAAACAAGCGGCCAAGTCGAAGTTTCCAACAATCAAATCAAAGCCATTCTTGAAAAGACGGTTGGTACAACAACGAAAGATTGGTCCATTAAGTTGGATGATACCTTGTGGGCATATAAGACCGCATTCAAGACTCCACTAGGCACAACTCCATTCAACCTTCTCTATGGAAAGGCTTGCCATCTCCCGGTTGAGTTAGAATACAAGGCTCTATGGGCAGTCAAATTGCTGAATTTTGACATAAAGAGTGCCAAGAAGAAGAGAGATTTTCAACTTGGTGAGTTGGATGAAATAAGGCTTGAAGCATATGAGAATGCTACGATCTATAAGGAGAGGACAAAAGCTTTCCATGACCAGAAAATCATCACCAAGGAATTGGAAGTTGGTTATTTGGTATTGATATACAACTCAAGGCTTAAACTTTTTCCCGGAAAGCTAAAATCAAGATGGTCGGGTCCTTTCACGATCAAGGAAATCCGTCCATATGATGCAATTGTTCTCTTCAAGAAAGATGGAAAAAAGTTTACAGTCAATGGTCAGAGGGTGAAAGAGAGGCGATTCTAGCTTAGTGACTTTAAACAAACGTTGAGAGGCGATCTCATGGAATCCCTTTGTACATTTCCTTTAGGTATTGATTGATGCAGGTTTGGAGATTTTCAGAAAACTTTGGATTGTACCGGTTTATTATACCGATTTGTACAAACCGGTACACCACAAAGCATGCCATACAGGTTTAACATACCGATGAGGCCAAACCGGTACGACCAAATAAAATTCGGCATACGCTAAACATCAGTAAGGTGTATCGGTTTGTCCAAACTGGTATAGACGTTAAACCTTCATACATGTTTAACGTACCAGTTTGAAAAAACCGGTACGGGCTAAGTTTTTCACAAAATCCTTCGATTTTCACTCCATCTTCCTCATCTCTCTGACTTTTGTGATTTTGAGCTTCCAAAAAACCTAAAATCTCGATTTCAACTTCTTTTTCAACCAATTTTGATGCTTTCTTTTGCTAAAATTCGGATTTATCTTGCTCATTTCACTCTTATTTCTCAATTCCTATCCACTCAAGCTAAGGTATGCCTCTCAACTCTCAAATTTTTGCACACCACTATTCACCGAAAACAAAAATTGCAATTTCTTTGATTTTAGGATTGAATAATGTTTAATAGGCTTAGAAACTTGTTGGGAATCAATCACATTACCTTTTCCTTGTTTGAATGAGCTTAAATTTCATGATTTTTCAAAATTTTGGAATTAGGGTTTTTGAGAAAATTTGAGATAAGTTTTGGGGGAATTTGGTTGCTTATGGTTGATTGAGNTAATCACATTACCTTTTCCTTGTTTGAATGAGCTTAAATTTCATGATTTTTCAAAAATTTGGAATTAGGGTTTTTTGAGAAAATTTGAGATAAGTTTTGGGGGAATTTGGTTGCTTATGGTTGATTGAGGTTTTGGAATGCTAGAATTAAGCAAATTGCAAGTAGTTGGCTATGATTGTGTGCTAATTTGGACAAATTCTCATCATCTCCATAATTTGATTTTAACCTTTGGGATTAAAGAATTAGATAATTCAATGAATTTGAATTTGCAAAAAGCTTATGCAATCTTTTTGTGATTTAATCATAGTTTTAACGATTAATGTAAAGTCGAGAAAGTGTTGAACCGAAAATTTGTGAAAGTTGATATATCTTCAATACAAAACCTCTAATGCGCATATTTTAATGGGGATTTGTCTAATTAGGTTCCCGTGTTGCACCTTTAACTGTTTTTGGTTACCTTCTTTTCTCTTGTAGAATTCAAAATGTCACGAGGAGCATCGAGCAGTTCAAGCGGACCTTCAGTCGAAGACATATACCAAACATTGATGCAAGACAATATCACGGAATCTACATTCCAAAAAAGAGTATTTGGGGAAGCTCTGGATCCTCGAACAAGTGAAGAACATATTAAGACACATGGGAATACCGAGCGTGCTTAACATGGACTTTGCGGCCTGCCAACAACCAACTTGTATCTTTCTGGCCTCGCTAAAAGTAACCTTCTCTGAAGGGGGAAGATATGATGCAAGCAAGGGAGGGTTTATCACTTTCAAGGATATCTACGGAAGAACTCACAAGGTCACATTTGGTGAATTAGAAGCTCTTTACGGTTTGCACGCTAAGAGGTCTCAACCGGACACATTGGAAGATACCCCAGAGGAAATTGCGCTTATTTGGAACATGATAGGGTCCAAAACTTTCAAGGCCGGCATAACCAAGAGTTCACTCTTCCATCACCCGGCAACTCGATATGTGCAAAAAATCCTTGCCAATTCATTTTTCACTAGGCGAGACACCGGCCGATTCTTGGGCCAAGAGATGACCTTCTTGCGTTTAGGAATCTACCAACATGTCTTCAATGTCATGCAATACGAGTACTTATTCCCTAACCTATTCGAAAAGAGACCTTATACTTTGAAGGTATTTCTCAAGCAATTTTGGAAATTTCAAGGTCTAATTTGGATGTCGAGAGAGACAATGGCGCCTCAACTAAGGATAGGTGGATGGATAACGCCTATTCTTCAACATGTTCAAAACCATCTCGGTAGAAATGTTTTGACCTCGAGGCTAATGGACTACGAATACTTGAAAGATATTCAATTCGTAGTGGGAAGGATGGATGATCGATTTTGCTCTTAATTCAGGCAAACGAGCAAAACTAAGGGATCATCCTACTCCCAAATAGTAGACGAACGACCTTCAGGAAGAGAAAGAGAATGTAATTTTCAACCATAAATACTCCATCGGCTGGGAAATCTTCTCCCACATGACGTACCTAGAATCCTTCTCCGACAACCTCTCAATAGAAGAAGATTCATTCGACTCCCAGAACCAAGATGATTGAGGTACCACTTTCTCACCTTTGTAAATACATTCTCATTTCATTTTTAGTTTTTATTTTTGTTTTTTACTTCTCTCGGATTCTTTATCACACAACATACCGTGTGATTTAAGTTTGGGGGAAGGACTGTAGCTAACTTAGTTTCGATTTTTGATCTTATCATGCATTTGCATTGTGAATAGTTATGGTTTACAAAAATCCCTAAAAATCGAAAAATTTGAATATTTCAAAAAATTTGCATTTAGCCTCATCTTGTACATATTCTAGTTTGGTTTTAGATACATCTTAGGTTACATCATTTGCATAGGAAATCAATGACGAAATTGCCTTGTAAGTATGCTGCTCTATTAGTTTGTGTCACTACCCAAGTTGTTAGTTGTCTATTGCTTGCTAGTCAACTCTGAACTAAGATTGAACCTTGCTTGGGATATGAAATTGTATGATCTTTACCTTTCCGGAGAATGTTGTGATTTGAAGTTCATCTCTATCTATTAGAACCTTAATTTGATCTTTAATCATCATGTTTATGCATTGGATTTGAACTCGTGGATAGAGTATACATACTTGGACTATCTTACACCATTTTTACCACCCTTGTTAGTCCAAGTAGATTTCCCGCCTTAAACCAACATTCTTTCAAGATACATATCTGTTACTGAGTGGTAGGCCTTTTATGAAATGAGATTGGTAGAAAGTGTTAGGTTTGAACTGACAAGGATTGGATCTCATGTAGTTCTAGTTCACGATTTTTGGACTAGATATGATTAGGTTCGGAATCAACTTGGGATGATTGGGGGAAATTTGGGAAAGAGAAGAACGGTTTGATAAAGGATAGAAAAAGGAAAAATAATGGTTAAAAAGCTTAGGAGGGGATCAATAAAAGGAAAAAAAATAGTGTCATCTAGTAAAGGATTGGGAAAAGAAGAGAAAAATGGGTAGAAGTGTATGACTTAGCACAAACACAAATAGTATTGTGAAAGAGGAAATTGCTGAAAAAAGTAATGAAGGATAAGAAAGAATAGAAGCCATAAACCTCTAAAGTTGTAGAATCACCAATCTGCTAGAGTAAAAAAGAAGAAGTGAACCCTCTCCTAATTTGAGAAAGGATGAGAGTTTTAATGAGAAAGGAATGAGAACTAGATGGTTGCTTTTGGGGTTTCCAGGGTAGATGATAGTAGGATTTTTACGTGTCAATTCCTATTATACTATCATTGTCATTGTAGTA
>OVBE01015216.1:368-11241 GCA_900406425.1 Iberis pinnata | reverse complement strand
CTCTCTTAATGAGTTCATCGATTACTACTGCAGAATCGTGTGTTTCTAGGAGATCTCCACTTCCTGAAACCGATCAGGTTAATAGGGTGATTCTAAAACTTGTGGACCAACAGGTTAATTTTATTCTATTTCATGAAAAATAAATATTTAAACATTTAATCTCTAATATACATTTTTAATTTTATTTTTGAAATGTTGATTACAAACATAAACCAGGGAGTCGGATATAAATTTAATATCAATGTTTATACCAGAATCAAGAAATTGATGCTTGGGTATTACAAACATAAAAACATACAATATGGCTCTGTTCGATTTATTTATCATGGCCAGCGTTTATCACCAGATTTAACTCCTCATCATGTTTGTACTCTTAACCTTGAATTAATATAATATTAAGTTTAACTATAAATTTAAAAAATCATCTTTTATTTACAGGTAATAATGGAATACGGAGATGAAATTTGCGTGTTTGAGGAGATGATCGGTGGTGGTCGTTTTGTCATTTGATTTTTTCGGTGCTGTTTGTTTTGTTTGTTGATGATTGTTAACTTTTTGTCATTTATTGTGTATGTTATTTTGTTTAAACTATTAAGTTCCAAATTCTATATAATTTAATTATAATTATGTTCGTTACTAATTTTTTTATTTTAATATTATTATTAATTTACCTTTAAGTAAAATGTGAAACTGACAACTTGACTTATAATACTATTAACAAAATACATATATATATATATATATATATATGTACAAAATTACCTATAATAAAAAAACAATTAAACATGAATTACTATAAAAAAACTAAAAATCATAAACATAAAAAATAAACTGCACCAGCAAAGAAAACGAAAAAGAACGAAAAACTAAATATAAACTGTTTTAAAACAAAAAAAAACAAAAATCTAAATGCGTTTAACCTAAAAATCTAACACCAAATATTTTGTAGTCTACGTCGAAGCGGTAAGTGTGGCTGAGTTCGTTATCCGTGTATTCTTTTGTTTTTTAAAACTCTCCAGCTCCGCTTCCAGATTGAAGTTTGGAGTGTTTTTTTATCTTCTCTAACATGGAGATTTTCACGTCAACCTTCCAAAAATTGTAGCTGGATCTTCATAAGATTCAGTATAGTGTTGTAACTTTTGTGGTTGGAAACTGTTTTAGAGTTGTTGGATTGTCTTCTACATCTTCTGGAAAGTGATTCATCTTTTTCTGATTTTTTTTTCCAAACTAGAGATAATGATAACATGACGGATTGTTTATGTATGTATTATATATATAATGGTTTTAGTCATGTATTATGAATGTGTGTCGTTATTAAACGTCGTTTCGTCTTTCATGACGTTTAAATGTGTGTGACGTATCTAACGTCAATATTTATTTGATTTTCCTTTATTTTATTAATATATTTATGTGTAATGTTAAAACGGCGCAACACTAGAGTTTACCTTTTTGTATATGGATTAGGGTTTATCTTGGGTTGAGAGGGAAACACAAACACACGTCACTTAAATGAAATTGTTTTAGTTAGTGTTATTAAATTACTTAATTGTCTCTAAAATTATTATTTTTGAGTCGTCTAATAAACATATTTCTATACATTTTCCGCAAAGGTAATGAATATATGCAATGCATAGCAAAACATAAACATACATCTGTCAATAATTAAATAAATAGAATAAATAATGTGTTATCATGATTTCTATACTTTCATTTCATACACATAAACATATCTCTATTACTCGAACCGAACTTGCTAAAATTAACCGAAAAAACAAAACATAACCGAAAAACCAAAATTTAACCGGAATTAAAATTTTTGAACCAAATAAATTGATCTTCAAAACAAAAAAAACCCGAATAAATTGATCTTCAAAACTCGTTTTTATTTAGTTCATTATAATTCCTTTTAAATTAAAAAAAAACATCATATGATTATATTTTCGTATACATACTAATATTTTAAATATTCTTTTCGGCTTCTTCTACAGTGATATTTATTTTCCATGATATTTTGTTTACATAAACATCATAGTACTGTTATCCTTTTAGATTACCTTAAAAGTTACCTATTATATTAATATTTACATAAACATCATAGTACTGTACTCAAGTTATATATGTAACAATGTATAAACAAGTTTCATAACTACTAATCTTCCTTGGATCTGGACAATTCGAATTAAGTGTAAGACAAGCCCAATTGAAGCGTAAGTTAATTTAAGTGGGAGTCACGTGAGAAGCACGTGATGTTACTAAAAAAAGAAGAACCAGATTTTGGCTAAGTATTAAGCTTGTTTTGACAGAAGAGGAAATAGCTCTGCGGCCATGTTTGGACCACTCTACCAAGTTGGCTTCTAGGCCTCTGCGCATGCTTAAAGTTGTTTTTAAAAGCTTGTTGTATGTTCTATATAACTCAAGTGATTCTACTGGATTCCGGGTATTAGATCACGGCGTGAGTTGGGTCAAAGTTAAGGACCTGAACACGTTCTTAGTTCCTCTTGCAGCATTTTTACCCCATGTTGATGCATGTGTAGCCTCTAAGCCTTGTTTACATCTACTACGACGGGCTCCAGCAGAGCCGGATGTCGACGTGTAGCTTCCTCTCATCCTTACTATCATTCCAGAACTAAGAATCAAAAATAACATTTTTAGCTAAATTCAACATCTAACGAATTCAAACAATATGTATGTAGATGATATCTCAAAATCAACTAAACCGCATAATCGATGTACATAGACCTAAAATTAACTAAAAGATGAAGTATGTGATGAAGATAAGTATGTGATGAAGATACCTTCTCGATTAAACAACATAACTTCAAATCAGTGAGATCAACAATGTCCCAAAGTAACGCATACACTGAAGATCTTCTGAAAATAATGAAAAAATATAGAAATAACTAAGTCGAACTGATTATGTTGAAAAAAGTTAAGTGATTTTGTAAGTACCATAGCGTTTTTGTATTATCTACAATAGTAAGTGCCGAAACTAAGAAAATTTACGCGCCTAAGTATTTTTGTTTTCCTGGGAATGAAAAAATAGCATCCAAAAAAAGTGAAACGCTATGGATAAAACTCGTGTCCATGTACAATAGCAGGGACACAAAAATACGCTATCCTGGGACGCTATCGATAGTCATATTTCTTGTAGTGGAAAAAAGCGTAAAAATGCGAAGAAATTAGAAAAAAAAAAGAAGCAGTAAGAAAAGAAAAAGAAAAGAGAAGTGAGAAAGGAAGAAAAATGATCAGGACCGGAAGTCGATTGATGTTATGTTTGGTAAAAGCATTTTGATAGAAGGGATACCCACGCGCGCTAATCGATACCCCATAAGTAAGAACGCACCATTTTATATTTGAATGAATTTAATTAGCTGGTTGAAATGATTTGATAGTTTGATTGATTTGAGATTTAGAGTAGAATGTATATTGTTGGTTATTTGGTGGTAAAAATTCTAATTGCAGTGGTTGTCTAGAATTAGTGTCTTTAGTTTTTGAAAATTTAATTTAGGGTTTCTGAGATTTTAGATCTGTACATTCCTGTGTGGTCCTTTTCAAACTTCATCTCTGGATTTAATCTAGTTTTACTTGAGGACAAGCAAAGATCTAAGTCATGGGGGAGTTGATATTACTCGATTTTAACGCTTTCTAGTGAGCATTTATCTTTACTATTAAGCATTATCTGAGTGTTTTCCTTGAAATTCGGTATTTTTTACAGGTTTCTAGGTGTTTGGGTCATTTGGAACAAAAAGATGGATTTTTGCACAAAACGGATGCAAACTGACATATGCAGTTGCAGAGTCCAACAGAAGAGTCAAAAGTTTTCCAATGTTTGAAGATGTTACCGTGGATGGATTGAGCTGAAATTTGGACACATGATATCCACGTGAGTTAGCTTTCATATGGAGGTAGTTTCAAGTCATTCCATCAGATAATCAAAAGTTATGGCTATTTTACTAAAGACTGGTCAAGCTGACTCGCAGAAGAAGATCGCGCAGAAATCCCCTAGAGTGCACGATTAGGCGTCCCACTTTTCGATCGGGCATTTTCTCCTAGAATTTTACGAAAAGAGTGCTTGAGCAATCCCTAAAGTGTCCGATCGGTCCTTAAAGTGACCGATCGATCTCTAAAATGCTCGATCATTCTCTTCATCCGAGAATTTTTGGAAGAGTTCAAAAATTTGCAGAAGTGGTCCTCAAGGCTATCTTTTATTATATTTTGGTTTTTCCTTTTCTTCTAGCACTATATAAGCCTTGTGGCTTGGTTTTTATAGACCTAAGCTTTATTATTTTAAGTTTACTGGGAGACGAATCATGAACCTATGTGGAGAAGATTTATGAACCCAATTTTGTATTTCAATATCTATTTTTGATTTTTGATTATGAGTTCTTCTTTGAGATTGAATTGTGTATGCTTTTCAATGTATGAGTAGTTCTCTAGCTAGGTTTTAGGATTTACCAGAGAAATCAAGTTTGAATGTTAGGGTTTATCATAAAAAATTGAACTTACATGAGAGTTTTTGTGATTGCTATCGAGCATACGCTTTGACCATTCTAAAGGCTCCCAACGACCTCGAAAGCAAATCTTTTTTTAAAAGCCTTGATTTGATGCCAGGAACTGTGAATAAATTACGTAAAGAGGAGGAGGAGGAAGAAGCAGCTCTGCTAGATTATGCTGCAATCAAAACTGATTTTGTACCAGAAGTTAAAGACATGACGAAAACTTCTTACGCTCTGCAATATTTTCTACTAAAACGTTTTTATGTTGCTCTATCCTTACTCGTTCATTACACAATTCTTTTCTCTGAATTAAAAATATAATAAAACTCAATCATCTCCACCAAAAATAACATTAGATAGATAGAAATTAAGATAAAACTTACCTGATGAAGCTAAAAATTGAGCCTCTCTGGCATCAGAACGTGAAAACTATCCAAGAACATTGCAAAAAATTCTTATATACATAGTTTCTCCATGTTATTTTCACAGAACCACAAATTTCAATTTACTTTACCTCATATTTATCATTAACTCGTCGATATGTAATGTTTCATCCCAGCTGCAGTTTAGAAAGAACTACTAATAGCGTTGATGTACATTATTAAACAAAAGAGAAAAGGTGAAAGAATAAGTAGCATGTGTTTCAAACCATTAGTTAACTATACAAAACTATGCAAACTTACTCTCCATTTCATAGATACTAAAGTATTTCTTATCTCACGTAACTGCAACGTATGTTCTATATTCAAATATGGAGAATACAAAAACCTCACTTCATTAAAAACTTCCTACTCCATTTGTATATCTCTCTATTTTCACTTGTTGCCTATTTTTATAAGGTCCTCTAGCACCTGAGATGCATTTGGATTCAGATTTTAGTTAGATATATTGTGAGAGTGAGAGAGAGAGAGAGAGAGAGAGAGAGAGAGAGAGAGAGAGAGAGAGAGAGAGAGAGAGTGAGAGAGTGTACAAACATATTAAATAAACCTGGAAATTTTGTTTAAGATAGAACATATTAGTCAGTTGAATCTGCTGACTTTTGTAATCCCAAAAAGTGATTCAAAGACTTGGCTCAAATCTATACTTTATTGGCAAAATTTTCAGATTTGAGAAAGTTGACTTAACAAAAGATGCAATCAACAGAGAAATATATAAAAAGATTTAAATTACCGTGACTGGGAATATGAGAGCTTTAGGAGAAGAAGGAACTATTGGATGTATACACAAGATAATATATTGTATATTATATTATAGTTAAAATTCATATAAATCCCCTAAAATATAGGAAAGTTAAAAATTTAGATTTATTCTTATTCTACTATATTTAGGAATTAATTTAACATCTATATATAGATGGTTCTAGTCATTTATAAAATCAAGTCATTTAGATTATTAAATCAACATGGTATCAGAGCCTTCGATTCTCGGAGGTCGAAGTTAACTAAAAAAAATCATGGAGATTGAAGATGCCGATGATGACGACGAAGATGAAGATGTATGTGGTACGTTAGATTTCAAGATGTAGTACCATGAATATTCGTTCATGTTACTTAGTTTTAGTTTCTTAAAAAAATTCTTTTTTTTCTTGGTTTTTATAGTAACGTTTTAATTTAGTTTAGTTTCGGGATTTATCAAAAGCGTTTAGCTTTTCTTTGACTTATCTAATGGATCGGGGATTTCAAAAGTTTTATATATTATTTTAAGGGAATTCTTTTAGAACACTCAAGTTTTTAGGTCATTTTTTAGTCTGAAATATGGACTGTCCGAGATTGGACAATTGTTTGTAAAGCTGCATAGTTTGCGCCCACAGGATGTTATGTCTACAGACCAAAGACGAGTTGAAGTTTCATCCTTACTTTAAAGATTGAAGGCTTTTTCCAGAGGAGTCTGTTGACCGTTTTATCCGTCCTCGACAAGTTATCCACGACACAGGTATTCCGTTTTTGTTTGCAGAGTCTGTATTCGCGTCCCACCTTTTTCGTGCGGGGGAGTATTGGAGATATATACAAGATAATATATTTTATATTATATTATAAAAGATTTAGACTTATTTTTATTTTACTATATTTAGGAATTAATTTGACATCTATAAATAGATAGTTCTAGTCATTAATAAAATCAAGCATTCAGACTATTAAATCTACAGAAACCATTTGCAACACCTCTCGAGTTGCTTTTGTATCCATGTTTAGTAATAACAACTTTATCAATAAAACACAATCATTTATGTTCCTATTTTGAAATAGAGGTTCTAAAAAATCAAGTAACAGAGGTTCCCACCAGTGTATGAGCCTCGCCACGGCAGAAGTCGCCTTTGATGCTGGCAAAAGAACAAAAGGCTTTCTCAAAAGACATCAATAGAGAGCCATAGATGGGGTGAATTGACGGTAAGAGGAAGTAGATGTGTTTTATGGGTGTATAAGCGTGGGAAATTGCCCTTTATTATTTCCACCTTGAGAATCCAGAACGTCCATCGATAACAGATCAAGAGTTGATTGCAGAATCAATGAGATTTACAACATTTGTGAGATGGAAGCGAAAGGTTCACCATTAGGATTAACCCTAAACCTTCTTTAGGAAGGATAAAAAAATCCAATTGAAAAAGCCCAAACACGTTGCCATGTGTCATGCGACTGAGACAGGAAAGGAATCCCACGTGACATAGCTCTAGAGCCTCGAAAAGCTTCTTTTATATAGTATTAGCAATCGACCCGCGCTTCGATATTAATAATTTATGTTTTATTTAGTTTATGTTTTGTTTGAATTTTATATTTTTATGCAGTTGATTGTCGATTGATTCTTGTCCAATCTTATTTTCTTTATTTACTACCAGGTATGTATTTGTTATGTCCACTCCCTCTTTTAGATTTTTTATATGTAGGTCCTCCTTCTGAATATGTAGATTAATAAGAAGTTCATGTTTGGTACAGATTGTCCAAACTTCGGTTGAACTTAAATCTTTCTTACGGCTAGAGGTTTGAAGATTTGTATTATAAAACGGGTTGGTTTATTTAAATGATTTTCCATTTCTAATAAGTTGACATGATTTTATTTCCTACAAATTTATGCAGAGAAAGAGTGGAAAATTGCAGTAATCTCTTAACTTTGATATATCTAACGGTCACAATATTGATAATATTGTAGTTGTTTGATGCTTTAGTTTTCTCTAAATCTCTTATCAAATATCTTTTAAATTACTCTTTGTGTTGTGGAGTACATATGTCTCTGGTGTGGTAAGTTTTACATTGTATATTGTGGTTGCATATTGATTTTTGGGATTGAGTTTTACAAAGATGTACTGCACATAGGATTTGACATTAGCCATTGTTTTAATTTTACCTAAATACGTTGAGGTGGTTGTGAGCCTCAAGTGTTATTTTGATTAATGATTCTCTGAGTTTTTAGTTAATGCTACTAAGCTTGTTAAGGTCAATGTCCCTCTGAAAGATTGCTTGTATATTAATTATCTGTCTTAGCCTGATCGGTTTATGCATGTGTAATTCAGTTTGTCGACTGATATGCGTTGTTGGTGTAGTAAGTTTTTGTTCATTAAATTCATTTGTATTCTCGGGATGTTGCAATGGTTTTTATTTCGTGAGATGTGTTATTCCCATGTTGTTACTTGTACACTGCTTTTTGGGTATATTGTCTCATTAGATGTGTCTTGGTGGATGGTAACTTTCTGGTCGTTTTTTTTGTCAGATTTAGTGATCTACGTAACATTTATACTTTGCACAACATAGAAGAAGTCTTGCGAGAATACGGTGCAAGTGGCGATAACCTTTGAAATATGAGAAGTAAACGTGTGGTGGTTCCATTTGAGGAGATATGTGAATTGTTTGTTTACAGTGGTGAGTATTTATATAGTAGTCTGTGATGTCGTTATGATGGAAGGTGGCGGAAGTGAAAATGTAATATGTTGGAGGGCATAAATAGCGAGTAGTAAAGAATTTGATATTGAAGATGAGCGTTACGGCAGCTGATAAGGAAGGAGTGTCGCTTCCCCTCCATTAACGGCGAGATGGATACGATTTTTAGGGACTTGATTATTGAAGAAAGGGTGGCTATTGGGCTTCGTGGACTACTTAAATATGATTGTTGGTCTTGTTGTAGAGAAGCCCATGCATAATTGTTTTATGAGTTAACTTCACTAGCCTCTCAACTTTGTTCATCCAATTTTTTTCTCCCTGAACTTTGGAGCTCCTTAATTTTCCACATGAACTTAAATTGCTCTTTACACGCCCCCCTCAACTTTGCCCATCTAATTTTTTTCCCCTTGAACTTTGGAGCTACTTAATTTTCCATCTGAACTTATATTGCTCCTTACACGACCCACTCAACTATTCGTTCTCATCATTTTACCCCCAAAGCGATTTAGAATATTAATTTTCTATTTAAATTATAAAAAGCGATAATAAATCACGTTTTGGTTTAACCCAATAAATATTAAGTTAAATTTTTTAATATAAAATTTACGTTAAAATATTTTTAATATTACTTTTAAACTAATACAACAAAAATATTTTAAAATCAATTAAAGTAATAAACTATATATTATGTTTTTAATTTTAAAAATAATTTATTTTAATTTACTGTTTTAAAATTTTAGAATATTTTAAACTATTTAATTTATTATTTTAGTTAAAATAATTTAAAATCAATTAAAATAATAAATCAAATATTGTGTTTTCAATATTAAAAAATATTTTAATTTAATTTATTATTTTAAAATATTATAATATCATAAAATATGTTAAAATAAATTAAAATAAAAATTAATATTATTTTATAATATTAAAAAATATTTTAATTTAATTTAGTATTTTAAAATATTTAATTTATTATGTTAATTAATTTTAAAATATTTTTGTTGTATTAGTTTAAAATTAATATTAAAAATATTTAAACTTAAGGTTTAATATTAAAAATATTTTGACTTAAGATTTATTAGGTTAAACCAAAACACAATTTGTTATCGTTTTTTATAATTTAAATTGCAAATTATTGTTTTAAATCGCTTTGGGGGTAAAATGATGAGAACGAATAGTTGAAAGGGTCATATAAGGAGCAATCTAAGTTCAGGTGGGAAATTAAGGAGCTCCAAAGTTTAGGGGAAAAAAGATTGGATGGGCGAAGTTGAAGTGGGCGGGTAAAGAGAAATCTAAGTTCAAGTGGGAAATTAAGGAGTTCCAAAGTTAAGAGAAGAAAAAGATTGGATGGAAAAATTTGAAGAGAGCTAGTAAAGTCAACACTTGTTTTATTATGCAGCCATTATAATTAGATGATGTGGCGTTTGTTGTGTTTAATTGAGCAGTGTTGATGTGGCGTAAGGAAAAATTAGTATAACTTATCTTTATATATATATAATAAGAATAGAACTTGGGTTCATCCCCTTGGTGAAGTCTCAAATTCACCTCACTTCTTTTACACCAATCATATTGCCACCTATGATTAGTAAAAGAAAAACATTAAATTAAATGATTAGTTTCTAAAATATAAATCATAAACCCCAAAATCTAAACTTTAACCTCAAAATATAACCTCTAAGCCCCAATACATAAACCCTAAACCAAAAATATAAACCCTAAACCCAAAATATAAACTTTAACACCAAATATATAAACCATAAACCCCAAAAAATAAACCCTAACTCAAATATAAACCTTAACACCCAAAATATAAACTCTAACCCCAAAATATAAACCCTAAACCCCAAAATATAAACCCTAAACCTTAAAATATAAACTTCAAACCCTAAACACAAATATAAACCCTAATCCAAATATAAACTTTAACCCCAAAATATATATAAACCCTAAACCCCATAATATAAAGCCTAAACCTCAAAATATAAACTCCAAACCCTAAACCCAAATATAAACCCTAACCCAGATATAAACCTTAACCCCCAAAATATAAACCCTAAACCTTAAAATATAAACTTTAAACCATAAACCCAAAATATAAACTCTAAGCCCCAAAACATAAACCTTAACACCCAAAATATCACTACAAAAAAAGAGGCATTGATAGCAGACCATGATAGCACGCTTTACACAAGTGCTATGGAATATGATGTTGTCATTTTGGTTACAATATCATAGCATTAAAAAAACGCTAAGATAGGAAATCACTAAGCGGGACCTAAAATCACTTTATAGCGGGAACCTAAAATCACATTGTAGCGGGAACTTAGCAAAAAAAAGAAAAATTTGGGAGAAATTCGCCAATCTCTTCATACCACAACCTTTGATTTTCATTTCTAGCTTCAATCCAATCCCCTTACCATAGCTCACCATCACCACCTTTGATTCTACGCAGAGCCACTAACCCTAGCTCCGGTAACAATCTCTGATTTCGTGTCTTTGAAAAGTCCG
>OVBE01015215.1:0-11609 GCA_900406425.1 Iberis pinnata | reverse complement strand
TAATACACGTCAGCGAATTCCTACGTGGCGAATGGCATTCCGGTAAATACGTTTTTCGTCGCAACGTAATAGAAGGGTACGCTGGGCATTTAAAAAATGCAAGTAATAAAACAAAATTTGTATGGTTCTAGTCATTTTGACTAAAATGTATGGTAGTTAAGCTATCTTCCCTTAAATAATAGAAACAATTTATTATTATTGAATCATTGAACAGATGAAAGAAATATATAATAAAATAAAATAAAATCAAAATAAATTGTTCAAAATAACATAAAAGAAAAAAAAATAATAAATTGATTCTACTGATTATCCTAATCTTCCATGCGTGGGAAATCCATCTTGTCATAATGAATATTTGGAATCATAACCTCTGCACGCCAAGAATCATATTTCTTCCGCTTTTGTTCTTGATGAACCCATTCTTTCATTATATCAAAATTTTCTTTACCTGATTGGTTTAAAAGTATAGTGATAGTTGCTTCTTTTTTCAACTTTAATCATAAGATCTTGCGCATTTTCATAAGTCTCGATATATTCTTTCATCTGAAATATATCACCTTTGTAATGTGCTTCAATTTCTCTCTTTGCTTTCTACACGGCCAAAAATATTTTTGCCAAAACATCCAACGGATCATCAGTCATCGGTTCTTTTTGTTTTCCATATTTCTATATATTGTATTTAAATAAAACAATAAAATAGGTTTTACCCATAAACAAAATAAAAGTTTACATCAAATTATTAAAATATATTATATGATAGAAACCGCTTTTTTAATTCTTGAACAACATGTTTGTCGGTTATGTTCGTCACGATCAGTTTTTTTTGTCACTAATCGATTGATCCGTTGTCTATAAAAATTTAATAAGAAAATCTTTGATCAGTAGTACTAACACAGTATAAAATAAATGAAATAGAACTATTTAAAAACGGTTATAATTAAATATAAGCATTGTAAATATTAAACGAAAACAACCTTTGCTAAAAAGTATCAAAGAAATAAAAAATTTGAAAACTGAATATTGTGAATGATACAATGTTGAAGGTTGATGACATATATATATATATATATATATATAGAAAATAAAATATATAGGTTTGTTAAGATATTTTTAGGGTCTCCCACAATCCATTTAAAAATTTGTTAAAATAATCTACTAACTAATTTAATTCGTAGGATATTTAACAATAATATCCTACCAAATACGAAATACTTAAAGATATATGTAGGGATGGGCATTCGGTTTTTGGTTCGGATTCGGTTCGGATAATTTGATTAGGGGCATATAGGAACCGTTCGGGTTATTTAATAATTCGGTTCGGATTCGGTTCGGATCCATATGGGTTTTGATCGGTTTTTTCATTTTTATTAGGATCTGAAATGGAATCAAAACTCAAAAATATCCGTAAAAAATCCAAATTATCCGAACAACTTAGCTAAAATTCAAGTTATTCGAATCAAAAATCCAAAATATTGGACAAAAACCCATAAATATCATAGTTACCTTACTAAAACCTATTTTTTTACCTAAAATTCAAATTATCCGATCACAATTACATATATAGTCTTATATACGAAATTTTCGGTTATACTTTCGGGTTTTTGATTCAGTTCGGATTCGAATTCGGCTTTTCATGTTGAAATATATAGGAACCGCTCGGGTTATTTAGAAGAACTTTTTGGTTTCGGTTTTTTTGGTTCGGTTTCGATTCAGATTTGGATTTTCGGTTTATATGCCCAGCCCTAGATATATGACAATAAAATCACTATTAATAAAGGAATTAAGTATATTGAATTTGAAAATTTCCAAATACAATTTTAATTATTATCGAAACTAATTAGTTACCATTTCCGTTTATTCAAATGTGTTCTGGTTGACCAGACATTTAATCCAAGAGTCAGTTAGATAATTAAAAATCTGAAAAATACTCTTCGAGCTCACGACCTCCAGCACCAAAATACCAATATTGAACTTAAATACATCCAAAAAGGATTTTAATTATTTTTAAATCTAATTAGTTACCATTTCAGTTTATAAAAATTCTTTCGGTTTGCAAATCTAAATTAAACCGATTGACAATCAGATTTTTTTTAAATCTACAAATAACTCCTCGAACTGGCAACCTTGAGTATCCTTTTAAAATTTTGGGTAAAACACGATCCATGTGATGATCGGCGCACTTTTCTATATATATATATATATATTATTTTTTTTTAAAACAATCGGGTCAAAACCTGTAAGGAGATCCGTGTTTCGTTTTAAATTAAAATAATACAATCAAGGATATCGAACTTGAGACCTAAAGGGTTTTTTAAAAAAATCAAGGTCAAACTGGATCCAACCAAGATCCGCGCGCCTTCGAGAATAAAATGAACAAATTATCCTTCATCGTTTTTTTTTTTTCATTGAAATCCTTAACTCTAATGGTAATTCATGTAATAATGTTAATATTCAATCCTTTTCTTGCTTGTGTTTTAATAGTATAGATACGAATTCGCAAAAGGAATTTGAAGAATCAAACATGTAATACTAATGTCCAGGATATTATTTCGGTTGTTGCGACAATCACACCATGTGTTTGAAGTGGAGCATTAAGTGAGAAATCCTAAATATTTATTTATGTATAATTGCTAACAAGTGTGTTTAATTACGAAAGCGATAATGTAATTGATGAGGTAAGCGCTTATGTTAGTGCACTTATATTGACCTATAAATATGTGTACCCTATTCGTGAAAGACTTCTCATAATCTATACTATATAAAATTCCTCATTCTGGCTTTTTATCCTATCCACGTTAGCATAGTATCAACCAATTAAAAATCTACAAGTCATAGTCTAATTACGAGCACATCAGTTAACAATTTGACGTTCTATATCTTTCATCTCTCACATCAATTAACAATTTGACGTTCTATATCTTTCATCTCTCACAATGTAACTAGGAACCTTAGTTTAAGAAATGAGTAATTCTACCGAAAAAAATTGGAAGATGATGAGTGTCGCCTCTATGAAAAAGCATAAGATAAAAGAACCTCTGGCAAGGTCCACCAAATTTTCATGTTTTACAATCTATAATTTGATTTCTCCCATAGTTCATTGATTCGATGTTCTGATTTGGGTTTTTATTTTTTCAGATGGAAATCGATTCCTACTGAATCCGAAACGAGAAAGCTAAACCTCTATTAGGCCTACGGGCCGGAGAACACGAAGGATTCACTTTCCCAATTTCTTGTTGAATGTCCATAGCCGCATGCGAGTAAGATTTCAATTCCAAGATTGCTTTCTTAATTAAATTAAGTCTATCTTTTAAAACGCTAAGAGCATCTCTAATGTAACTTCAGTGATTTTGCACACGCTCTACAGTTTATCCAAGGATATGCAATTCAATCACAAAATAGTGAAACTGTAAAGTTGATGGAAGAACAAGAAGCTCCGAACAAAGTAAGTTAGGTGCGACAAATATTTTATCAATTTGAATGTTTGTTTGTGACTATTGCCAGAAATTTATTGTCTCTCTAATACTCAGATGGTTGGACCACAAGGTGCGAAGTCAAAACATTGAAGTCAAGGTACTTTCTTATTACATTAACAACCCTTTAATTATTTTTCTCTTTTATTTGCTTCTATGGTTTTAACATAGCGATATTGAGTCTTGTTTTGTGTGTCTTGTTAAACTATATCTTTTACTCCAACCCCACTCAGCTATAACACAAGAAGACTTTACAGGTTGCAGCTATAGACATGCATTTCATCTCATTAAGAGACGGCATCAGATGCATATTGTCTCCTAAACTGAGATCATAAGTTCAACATTTTTTTATTTGAAACCTCTACAGAAGCATAAAGGTCTTGAAGATCCGCTGGAAGCCGTTGGTTTGGAAATAGCTGATGAGTCAATATTACTATGCTTAGATGAGTTCATGGTACGCAACACTCATCTTAAGTTTCAAATTTTTGTTTAGATTAGTTTATTTTCTTTCATTGTAGTTGATGCTCTGATACTAAACCGCCTTTTCAGACACTTATTTAACAAAGGCATTGTAAGTAATCTATATATCCTTCTCTTTCTCAACTCTTCGATCCTATTAGACCTACGCTTACAGTTATTTAAAATTTTATTCGTGTTGGTAACTGTAGGCAAATGTAGGTCATTCTTGCTACTTCTAACCGTGCTTCAGATAATCTCTACGAAGGGGGTTTACACAGGGACCTGCTCCTTTTCCGTTTATTTCACACTAAAGGTATGCTAATGCACATCGCTTTTACTATCAATGCCTTGAATTCACTTTTATTTGATACATTATGCTGTGTAATTTATATTGAGTCGTTGTAGGAAAGATGTATGGTTCGTGAAATTGGTTCATTTGTGGACTACTGGAACCTAACCTATGGGCATTATTTCAATTCCTTTAGTAACTTTCTATGTTTTGTTGCAATGGGAGGTGAAGAGGGGTTCTACTTCATTGGAAAATATCTTTTTGGCCTTGTTAGACAGAAGTTTCAGCAGTTGGTTGGTGATCAACCGGCCAATTCTCAAGAGGTTGAAGTAGTAAATTTTAGAGTTTTACTTCGCTTCATCTCTGACATGTGCATCAACCTGCAGTTTACGATTTGTGTTGAAGAGTGCTGTTAGGTTTTGTTTCTTTATCTTGCGCCTTAAGAAACTCAAACAAATGTAAAATTGACACTCAAGAATTTGTTAACCCAGTTCCCTTTCGGTACATCTGGGGAAGAGACTGTCCTCTTCAAGATTTCACTAAGAAATGTATCCAAATTGTTACAGAGATTAGCAATTGAGATCAATACTAGTAACTAACCTGTGTGCTTCTATTTCAGGAATATGAACACATGAACGACTAGTAATGTGCTGGTTTCTTCAACCTACAACCAAAGATCCTTGAAGCTTTAAACCGCCTTCAACTCGAGCTTCAAGAATGGCGGATCACTACCTCTCTCTGTTTCGATTATTCTGTTTGTGATGAAACAGAATTGAAGAAGAAGAAGCCTTTAATACCAGCTGGATTTGGGCTTCTATAAGAGTTAGTAACTACAACCATTTGGGCCTCGAAAAATTTTAACAGCCCAATTAACAATCTCTTCTTGATTGCAGATTACTTGTCAAGCCCATAAGTTGTTGGATTCGGCCCAGAACGAGAAAGGCCTGAGCTATATAAACTCACAATTCTCCACCTTAGCTCACTTTCTTAACCCTAGCGCCGAAAACATTTCATCTTCTCTCTTCTTTCTTTTTTACTGTGAAACCTTGAACTGACCTTCCATGGTTTCTCCGGTGACCACTCACCTAAACCAACTACTGCTCCGATTAAACAACACATCCAGATGAGCTACATCCACATACAACCGCATCTGACTAGAACTCAAAAAATGGTAAGACTCTTAAACTTCTTCGTCTTCTTCTGAAAAAATTTAACTTTTCTTCTGATCTGACCTTCTTTCTTCTTTGCTTGAAACAACATGCACTTTACAGGTAACCTGGACAATAAACCACCAGATCTTCGAAGAACAACGATAATACTCAGGTAAAATCAAAACTCGAAACTTGATTTTGACTCTTCGACTTCTCTATAACCTTTACTGACCACTTTTCCTTTTGCATGCATGTCAAGAGAAAGTCTTCTGGAGAAAAAATAACACACCCAGAAGAACAATACTGAAGATACCAAAACCAGAGGATCCAGATCTGAAGATCCACAAAACACTTTAAGGTAAAAATTGCCTTTTAAGCTTCTGCATGTGATTGAAACTTATAGATCTGAGATTTGAGAACTTAAAACTGTTGAATAATTTTCATGTTCCACGATTCTAATAAACCTTTTGAGATTTGATACTAACCCCAAAAATTTTACTCCTTGTGTCTGCGAGGTGAGGAATCGAGAAGAATCACCAGGCAGACGGAGCCGATACCTCAAGCAACCACCTTCAAGGTAAGTAGCCCACTCTCAAAGGGCTTTTCGGGTAAGTTCTTTGTTAACAAGTCTGCGGGATTTTGGCTCGTATGAATTTTGACCACTTCAATAATTCCATCTGTGATTTCATCTCTGATAAAATGCCACTTTACTGCTATGTGCTTCGTTCTTTCATGAAAACCTCCGTTTTTAGCTAAGTAAGTAGCACTCTGTGAATCACAGTGAACTTTAATCTTGTTTTGCATAAAACCCAAATCTTTAACTATGCCTTTTAACCAAATTGCTTCTTTAACTGATTCACCTAAGGCCATATATTCAGCTTCTGTGGTTGAAAGAGCAACAACCTGTTGGAGACCTGATCTCCAACTAACTATATTGCCTCCCACTTGAAAAACATAACCAATAATTGATCTTCTTCTATCTAAATCTGTAGCATAATCTGAATCACAAAATCCCTCAACTTTGAACTCTGAATTTTTAGAAAATGTCAAACTGTGATTAATTGTACCTTTAAGGTATCTTAAAATCCACTTAACTGCACTCCAATGGTCTCGACCAGGTTTAGTCATAAACCTGCTGACCACACCAACTGAGTTTGCAAGGTCTGGTCGAGAACCAACCATTGCATACATGAGGCTTCCCACTGCGCTAGCATAAGGGACCTCTGACATTAACTTTGATTCCTTTTCTAAGTCTGCTTCACTCAGACTTTTAAGTTTGAACTGTGAACCAAGTGGAGTGACCACTGGTTTACACTCAAACATATTAAATGCTTTTAAAACCTTTTCCAAATACTTTCCTTGTGAAAGTTTTAACATCCCTCTCTTTCTATCTCTGATAATATCCATCCCTAAGATTCTTGTAGCAGCTCCTAGGTCTTACATTTCAAACTCTTTCATCAAACTCTTCTTAAGTTTCTGAATACCAGCTGAATCTTTAGATGCCACTAGCATATCATCAACATATATCAGTAGATAGATCACTTCTTGAATTCCTGAACCTTTGATATACACGCATGGGTCATACTGACTTTGTCTGAATTTATGTTCTTTCATAAAACAATCAAATCTCTTGTTCCATTGCCTAGGTGACTGTTTTAAACAATAGAGAGATCTCTTAAGTAGACAGACTTTCTCTTTCTGACTTTTTACCTTGAAGCCTTCTGGCTATTCCATGTAGATTTCCTCATCTAGAGTCCCATTTAGGAATGCAGTCTTAACGTCCAATTGGTCAAGATCTAAATCTTGATTGGCTACAAGTGATAGCATTATCCGTATGGATACATGCTTCACTACAGGGGCAAAAACCTCTGTATAATCTATTCCATTAACCTGAGAGAAACCTTTAGCCACCAATCTAGCTTTGAACCTAGGTTATTCTATGCCTGGAATACCTGGCTTTCTCTTGAATACCCACCTGCATCCTATAACTCTTTTCTTGTCTAGTCTGTCTACTATCTGCCATGTCTGATTTCTTGATAATGAATCCATTTCTTCCACACATGCTATCTTCCATTCATTACTGCTTTCACTCCTCATAGCTTTTGCATAAGAACTTGGTTCATCAATTTCTACATCTTATGCCGCGGATAGAGAATAGGCAACAACATCAAAATCATCAAATCTTGAAGGAGCCTTTCTTTCTCTTCTAACTTTGTCTCTAGCAAGCATATAGTTATCTAGGTCTTCATGTTCTTGTATTGTTTCATTTTCATGTTCTGGTTCTGACTCTGATTCAAATTGATCATTCTGAATTCCAACAATTCCTGAATTTGCTCCACCTGAATCTGAACTTTCCTCTTCAATATTCTGATGAACTCCACCTGAATTTGAATCTTCTTTAGTAACAACATTAGAGGACCCTTTAATTAGAACTGAATCAAAAGTAACACTCTTCTTGTTAGAACTATTCTGCTCTTCATCTCTTAACTTCTTTGAGTCTGCTGTCAACTCTGATTTATCTTTGAAAACCTCTTCTTCATGAAAGATAACATTCCTGCTAACAACACATTGATTCTATTCTGGAACCCAAACTCTGAACCCTTTAGTACCTTGAGGATATCCCATGAAGTAACCCTTAACTGCTCTTGGACTAGTTTTAGACTGATTTACATGAACAAATGCAGCACAACCAAACCTTCTTAGATGATTAATCTTTGGTTTTGATCCTGACCACAATTCTTCAGGTAACTTAAAGCCAATAGCTGAACTTGGAGATCTGTTAATCAGATAAACTGTTGTTGCAGCAGCTTCTGCCCAAATCTTTTCTTCAAAACCACTTTCTGTCAGCATACATCTAACCTTGTTCATAATTGTTCTGTTCATTCTTTCTGATACTCCATTTTGCTGTGGAGTGTAAGTGCAAGTTCTGTGTCGTTTGATTCCTGATTCTCTACACAATGTTTCAAACCTGTTATTGCAATACTCCAGTCCATTTTCTGTCCTTAGGCATCTCAATTTCTTTCCTGTTTGATTCTCAACCAGATTCTTCCAATCAACAAATTTTTGATAGGCTTCATCTTTAGTTTTCAAGAAGTAGATCCAAACCTTTCTTGAGAAATCATCAATAAAGGAAATGAAATATTGCATACCAGCTAAACTTGGTGTAATACTTGGAGCTCCCCATAAATCTGAATGTACATATTGAAGCACTTCAGTAGAGGAATGTGATCCTTTTTTATAACTTTGTTTACGAGCTTTCCCTAGAACGCACACTTCACAAAACTCCAAATCTTTTACATCTTTTTTTGTCAAGTAAGCAGGTTTAGCTAGAACATTCATACTCTTTTGACTCATATGACCGAGTCTAGAATGCCATTTTCTTGTATTATCTGAAACTTTCTTAACGGAATTTGATTCTGACCTTGAAACTGATCCTTCCAAATAATACAAACCATCTCTAAAAATTCCAGCTAACACCTTCTGACCACTTGATTTCTTGTAGAATTGAATCTTGAAATCTTGTCCTTCGTATTTGCACCCTGCCTTTTCAAGGCAACCATAAGAGATTAAGTTTCTGCCCATTGTAGGCATGAACTTAACATCTGTTAGGATAACACATGATCCATCTGGATTATCAATCCTAATTTTTCCTGTACCATGAATCTCACTAAATGTGTTATTTCCCATTAACACTTTTCCACCTTTGAACTCCTCTAGATCAAAGAGTAAGGCTTTGTTTGGAGTAACATGGAAAATGCAACCTCAATCTAATACCCATTCATTCTCAGCATTCTGAAAGCTTGCTGTTAGAACTAATGGTTCTTTTGTAACTAGATTAGCTAAGGGTTTGCTTTCCTTATTCTTTCTCTCGGGACAATCCTTTTTCCAATGTCCATCCTTGCCGCAAACAAAGCAACCTTTGCTTTTCTTGTTGAATTTGGACTTGGATTTACTACGGCTTTTGCCTTTGCCCTTTTTCTTGCCACTTTGATCATCTCTAGACTCTGATCTTCCTCGGTTACCAACATACAAGCCCTCTGCTTGTGATTTACTTCCTTTACCACTTTCCATAAGCTCTCTTTCTTTAGACTTTGCGGAGGCAGTAACTTCTCTTAGACTTAATGTTTCTTTACCATATTTCAAGGTTTCTTTTAAGTGATCAAACCTTGATGGTAATGAACTTAAGAGAAGTATAGCTTGAACTTCTTCTGAAATTTCAATTTCTACATTTCCCAGATCTGTAACTAGTTTGAGAAACTCATCTATATTTTGGTCAATGGATCTTGAGTCATTCATCTTGAATGTATAAAACTTCAGCTGTAGATAGATCTTGTTTGGCAATGTGCTTTCCATGTAGAGCATGTTTAATGTGTTCCACATAGCTGCGGCTGTTGTACAATGGATAACTTTTCTTAATACCTGATCACTGATATTTGGTATTATTACGCTCATGGCCTTTTCTGATTTCTCTAATTTGATGGGATCTTGTTCCTTAGGCTTCGAAACTGATGAATCACTACAATCTTTGTCAGTTTCCGAAGGAATAGAACTTGATACTTCTTGAACTATTGGTTGATCTTTGAACAGATCTTCATCAAATAGGATTTCTTTAAGGCCGAGCATTTTAAAATGCGAAAGCATTCTAACCTTCCATAGTCCGAAATCACCTGTGTCGTCGAACCTCTCGACTTCTACTCGAGTGTATTCCAATGAGTTTTCTCCCATTGTTTGATCTTGAAAGTAATATCGATGCAAGACGAAGAAGGCTGATAAACAGAATACGCACCATATATAAAAGATAAGTTTGCAACCTTAATCTTTTAACCTTTAATTGCGAAACTGTTTCTAGAATTTGCTTGCACCAATGTTTCTGAATCCGAAGTGATTTAGCTGATTGTTTTGAGTTCTTGAACTGATGCGCTGCTTCCAGAGCTCTGATACCACTTGTTAAGTTTTGTTTCTTTATCTTGCGCCTTAAGAAACTCAAACAAATGTAAAATTGACACTCAAGAATTTGTTAACCCAGTTCCCTTTCGGTACATCTGGGGAAGAGACTGTCCTCTTCAAGATTTCACTAAGAAATGTATACAAATTGTTACAGAGATTGGCAATTGAGATCAATACTAGTAACTAACCTATGTGCTTCTATTTCAGGAATATGAACACATGAACGACTAGTAATGTGCTGGTTTCTTCAACCTACAACCAAAGATCCTTGAAGCTTCAAACCGCCTTCAACTCGAGCTTCAACAATGGCGGATCACTACCTCTCTCTGTTTCGATTATTCTGTTTGTGATGAAACAGAATTGAAGAAGAAGAAGCCTTTAATACCAGCTGGATTTGGGCTTCTATAAGAGTTAGTAACTACAACCATTTGGGCCTCGAAAAAATTTTAATAGCCCAATTAACAATCTCTTCTTGATTGCAGATTACTTGTCAAGCCCATAAGTTGTTGGATTCGGCCCAGAACGAGAAAGGCCTGAGCTATATAAACTCACAAGTGCTTTGCATGGACCTGTTGATTTCTTAGACCGGAATCCTTTAGTTACCATTCCAATAATTAGCTTATTTGATATTCCTGGATCTTTTTTACTTTATATTTTGTTGAATGTCAAGTTCCACTAACTGCCGATGGGTGTGCTTACTTTCTTTTTGAGGAGCTGTGTGATAGACTCCAGAGGCAACTGATTAACTTGAGTTATTCTGGAATTAAGTTATATTTGTATGTAAGTAAATTAGTATGCTAAGATTTCAAAGTTGTGTTTGGTCCGATTACGATTACCGCATCAACACTAACACCTAAAGAACATATTTTTGGTGGCCGTCAGTTTGTATGTATTGGCATTTTTCTATGTATAAAATTAAAGTCATGATCATTTCAATAACATGCATTACTCACAATTGGATTACGCAGAACCAAAAAATTTAAAATTCCTTCGGTAACAATGAACAAGTGATGGATATACTTCGAATACTTAACCCAAAACAACACAAAATATTAGAAAAAGTATATTACGTATATTTTTTGTTGCCATCCTTCCTATTATGCTGAGTTCAAACCCAAGTAATAACAAAGAAATAGCCTAGCACAAACCATTGGTTATTAATCACCTCTTTAGATTCTCTTTTCCAAACGTCAAAGGCTTACTTTAATATGCCTTAATATACTTTCTCGATAATAAATAACTAATAATAATAATAATAATAATAATAATAATAATAATAATAATAATAATAAT
>OVBE01015214.1:0-11610 GCA_900406425.1 Iberis pinnata | reverse complement strand
AATTAAAAAATATAATTCATGTCGTCTAACTCTAATTTACTTTGACTGCGTCCAGAATCACACTTAGAGAGGACCGGTTTAACAGTCTTCAACCCATCTAATCTCCCTTCAAGACTATACGCCACCGATCGTTATCCTCCAAGCGGCTGGATAAACATTTACTTGAAGTTGGAGTTCTTGTTAGATCTGGTAAAGGCGTTGAAAGGTACCCCATATTTGGCCTACCTAAAATCTTCCTGTTTTGGTCGACTATTTAAAATACCAATGCAAAAGTCGTCTTTATCCGGGAAACTCTTCCCTCAAATGTTATATATATCTTTGATCACATCACGAAAAAACGAGATGTGGTTTGCCTTTGGTGGTTATCCGTTTAGGTTTTCACTCCGGGAGTTTGGAATAGTCACACGACTACCATGCGGCAAATATCTTAACGCCCAAGAGATAAGGAGATTACAAACTCCCAGCGACCCTAAAAACTTTA
Organism: Iberis pinnata; assembly: GCA_900406425.1. Taxonomy (NCBI): domain Eukaryota; kingdom Viridiplantae; phylum Streptophyta; class Magnoliopsida; order Brassicales; family Brassicaceae; genus Iberis; species Iberis pinnata. The sequence continues at coordinate 11,129 of OVBE01015214.1, read as the reverse complement.
TTGGAACATTCTTTTTCCCGGTGAAGATGAGGACCTGGCAATAAAAAATGTCGTGGACATGTTAAAAGAGGATTGTACGTTGCCTCAGGGGGACAGAATGTCGTCTTTGCATCGGTGGAGGCTAGCCTTAATCGTAATTGTTGAAGAAATCTTTATATGCAGCAAATAGCTAGTCCATGCGAGTTCTCTGATTGTAGAGATGGTAAAAAACTTGGAGTCGATTGAGTCATATCCATGGGGACGTGAGTCATTCTCCCTCACTCTGAGGATGGTGAAGTTGGGTGATAGATGCAAGTTTGTTAAGGTTTTGGAAGACAAATTCAACCATTCTCACACGGCCACTCACGGATTTACTTTGTCTTTCTTGTTGTTCTTCTTCAAGGCAATACCTAGGCTTGAGAGATTCCTACCTGATCCGGATGATCAAAACATTTTCGCAAATGAATCTGTTCAAAGTTTATCAGCCTTGTAAGTGTTTCACAATTTGAAGATTGTGGAGGTGGAATATATGGACAATGTAAGTTTTATTGGCACTGTATTTATCATTTTGTTCATTGTATTGGTAGAATGTGTTTGAAGATTCTCATTTTTTGTCTATTGTTATGTTATGCATCTTGTTGTGAAGCCTTACTTGGACGACGAGGATTATACAATGGACGAGGATGTTAATGAGTGGGATGATGAGGTCGTGGACAAGTCAATAGAATACATGGAACTTCTTATCAGACAACAATTCAGTTCTTGAAGGATATATAGTTAGGCGGATACGCAAAGTGGCCTATGATAAGTAATAAGAAGAAGCTGAAGAGTAAAGCCAAAAAAACCCAAGGATAAAGGCAAAAGAAAGTGTGGTCAGGAAGAAGTCGGGGTTCAAGCTCGCGACGCTAACATGAAGAAGTTTCTGGAGAATATGAAGAAGACCATGATGGACGAGATGATAGATCACATCATAAGTGAATTGCGCCAATCTGGTATGATTCATAGCAGGACAAAACGTCTTGAAGTTTCACACTCATTATCACAAGGTACTAGTTCTGGGAAGACAATATCACACAAGAGTAGCTCATATAACGAATTGGGAATCATAGGAGAAGACAAGCTCGATCCTTTCGTGAGTGTTTGGAAAATAGTCCAAGAGATCGAAAAAACACATAGAAAGGCGTTGATGACAGAGCAAGATGATGTCAGAGAGTTTTCCATAGATGAGGTAATTGAACTCTATATATATACCAAACGCACACATACATATGATAAACAATGACCATAACTCACACAATATATGTTCATATATTTGCAGGAAAAAAATGTTAAAGAAGCCTCCATGCCAGCTGACGGGGATGATGGAGAGGAGGTACCACAATATAATATTTGGGGTATCGAGGGTAGTGGACATCTCGGCTCAAGACAGGAAAGGAACAAGTCAAAGGCATGTCCACACTCGAGGTAATAATTTATGATCTAGACACATAAGATCACTTATATATATTGCAGGTGACAACTGAAAAAGAAACGGGAGGCGGAGTTGATCCAGATCATGTCCAAAAGAGTGGACCAGGTGGTAGTGGACAGCACGGTTCCAACACAGACAAATAATTGGTAATAAAGAAGGTACCAACAATTTATGACACGGAGGTTAAGTGGACAGAGAAATTACCATAAAACATACACAAACTAATCATTTCCTTTTGTCCAGAGATAATTCAGACTGAAGTAGAAGGTTTAGGTGCCGCCGATGAGCCCCCTTATATGATGGCTCATGACACAGAAGATAAGTCGAGACCAGATATAGTCGTTGAGGTAAAAGAGATGTCTCGTGACAAGATACTTCAAATTAGACAACAACTATCACATAATCGGTGTGCATAACAGAACCATTATATGCTTCAGGTGCACTGTCCACAGGCATGAAAATTGATGCACATTTGAAGGAACTACCTAGCTCGAGGTGGCTTGTATATGAATTTTAGGTTGCTAAAATATTAGAGTACTTATATATATAAGATATGATCACATAAACTCTTTTTTTTAGTAGTCAGATGTAGATTATGGCAATGATGTTAGTGGTGCCCCATCCCCAGGCTCGAAACCATATTTTAGTGTTGATTATGAATGTTACTTACACGTTATACCTCCAAATCCGCAGGATAGCGAGAAGATCAATTCCGTGGACGTGGTCAGATTATTGTTTTACGTCCATAAAATATAAAGAAAAATGGATAGTTAACTATATCCCTTAACTATATTGTTCTTTTACTCCATTCCTGTGTAGACGACCATGAAAGTTCAAACAGTGTTTTGGTACATTTATTTTCCGTCTTACTTATTGCATCTATCGAAAATGGTACATGGACAATTTACGGTAATCTTGGACTATATATTTATTTGCAAAAATATATTGACGGTTCACGTATTCTCCTCATCAAGGGGATGATTCAACTGAATCAGGGGATACACTCATGGACGAAGCTGGTGGTGATGATGGTGGGATGATTCTAGTGGAGATGGAGACACACTGATTGAGAAAGAAGGACTTCATCCTGAGAGAAAGTTACCTCCCCAATATGTCCCCGATTTAAATTGTATGTGTATGTAATCATATCCACCTTATCAAACGTGTCCACCACATACTATTCAGGAAACCAAGTAACAACCGAAGTTTTTGATGATCATGGGGATAATATAACACTTGGTCAGATTAAACGTTCTGGGAAGAAGCCAATGGGGGTACCAGAAGGATGGCTGAAGAGGGTCAGAAGACGTCCCAATAGATATTGTCTATTAGTGACGCCATTCACGGTGGTCCCCCCCCCCCTCATGTTCTCGTGACCCCTCCCCCATGTCTATGAATCTTTTGAAAAAGTCGACGTAACATTAAAGAAGAAATTTATAGAGGAATTGAAAGCACACAAGGGCAAGTAAGTATTATATGTTTACAATTGTCAAATATAATCACTAACTTAACTTATATAAGTGTCTTTTATAAACATAAAATTCCTGTCCAGGACTTATAATGTGGATGGACATCCAGTTGTTCGTTCCATATTCAAGGACATAACTACACCCTAGAAGTGGATTGATACCACAGTGAGTATACATAATACCATCCATTTTATATTTTTAAATCAGATTTCTCAATATTGAGCCTCGTTTGGCGTAAAATTGGAGATAGAGTAGTAGAGGACAAAATTGCCATACTTAACAGCTGGTACATCCATTTGTTGGTTGACGAATATTGTCAATCAGTAGCAAAAAAAACAGAAGCATGATGGAAATGGAACAGCACTGTAAAGAACTTTGTCAACGGACTCGTCCCAAATTGATTCAACAAACTACCTTGGTATTCTCACATCAACATTGTTGACACCCCTATGAATTGGGGCAAAGAACATTGGGTTGCACTTGTGAACGACTTGAAGTAAGGTAAGATTGACATATTAGATTCCTTCCATCATGGTTTCACTAAGGAACAAGTGGACGAGATCATGAAGCAAATGGACGAAATACTAGCTTTGGTTGTTAACACGCTGGTGAACACAGAACCTGCTACAGTTTGTGTTTCGGCTTTCTTTAAACACTTTAGAGTCCCTGACGTACCCCAAAATGGATGTTTTGGCGACTGCGGTCCTCTAGTAGTTAAGTTCATTGAGCTTCATGAGCATAAGATTGACTTCAAGGGAACCACAGAGGTAATGGTGGACAACATGCGATGTCAGTACGCAATCGAGCTATATGAGGAATACATTCACCCAGTCATCTAGTTTCTCATGGTCTCTATTTTCTCAGTTTAAATGTCTCGGTAACTTACATTAGAAGAAACTAATCAGAACAATGGTCTATGTTTTTCTACGTTTTCTTTTGGTGTCATCATGAACAATGTGTTTAGCCCATGTTTTTAACTGACAATATAATATATTTTCAGTACTCTTATCATTCTCAGTCAGTTTACACAATCATTTTAAATGGTCTATGGAAATTATGTATACCAAAATAGCTTCCATTTAAGTTACAATAAGGAACTGTTTCGAAGCTAATAAAAGGATGTTACAAAATATTTGCAGTGACAATATAATATATTTTCAGTACCAAAGTCATTCTCAGTCAGTTAACACAATCATTTTAAATATTTTATTAGAATTATGTCTACATGAAATAGCTTCCATTTAAGTTAGAATTTTCAAACTTAAAAAATACTACAAGCAGCATAAGCAACTTTATTAAAGCTAACAAAAGGATGTTACAAAATATTGTTTCTTGAAAAAGACACTTCTAAACCGGGTTTTTGCAACTGGCCATATAATTTCCATACAGGTTACATGTTGAACACTTGCACTTAACCCTTGGTGTTCCTCGGCTCCCCTGCATAAGCTACGTCAGTTTTGAGTAATTGTACACATACGTGAAAAAATGAAGTAAATAAACATACCGTGTCTTTTTCCCCATGACAAAATTCTAGTGGTCCTTGGTCTGCCTGATCTTCTCTTTATCGTAGGAGGGTTCATCGTGTCCTCTTCCACGAGAATATCTATGCCCTTTTCTTTCGCATGTGGTAGAATTGTTTCTGTCCATATTTTCTCTCATGTTTTCACGGAATACAATCCCCTACAAGTGTGTAGATGTCTACGTTCCTTATTCCTACACATGCAAGAGCATGATTACATGGGACCAACAACACATCGAATACCCTACAAGAGAAAGTCTTTTTCTGTAAGTCAACTGTGAAAACGCACCCATTACTGTCATTAACTTGAAAAATCCAATTTGTTGCAGCAAGCACGGCACAATCTATAACATCTTTTAGATGTTCTGTTAGGAGGTCCTCAATTTCTGGTGTACATCTGGTGGACATCTTTATGGATTTCTCTCTTCTTGTGCAAAACCATTTCATTAGGATTGTACGGATGGCTTCCACCATAGTGGTAATAGGTAACCCTAAATTCTTGAAACACAATATTCAAGGATTCTGATATGTTGGTACTCATAAGTTTGTAACGTATACCTGAAAAATAAGCTAGTGTCCAATGGGGGCAAACCGATGTCTATCAAATACTTCGCATAATTCTTGTTTCGATGCTGAATCTCCTCAAACCAGTATCTAAAATCACCCATTGTATATGTCCTTGCTGCATTTGATACCATCGTTGCAAGCCCGTCACATTTGAACCTATGCTTAACGTTCCTAAATAAGTGGACAACACAAGCGCCATGCTCTGCCCGTGGATAAACGCTTCGTAGACCATAATATATAGCCTGATGCCTATGGAGATGAATACAAGATCTTCATTTTCCTTAAAAAACCTTGATAATTGTGTGAAAACCATGTCCACTCGGTTGTGTTCTCACCATCTATCACCCCAAAACTCAAAGAGAATACCTGGTAGCTTCCGTCTTGTCCACTGGCTGCGACCAAACAACTTTGATACTTCCCTTTTATTTGGGTACCATTGATAACAATAACCTTTCGTAGGTACTAAAAACCTGCCACAGAAGCTCCCATAGCAAAAAATAGGTATTTAAATAACGTACTTCCCTCGGCGGACTGCACAGTTTTAACTTTGGTTATCGTCTCTGGGTTGGTTGTTTTTAGCAGTCTCATATACATGGACAAGAAATTACAATTGTCCTCCTCGTTGCCCCTTGCCTTTTTATTGTAATCTCTTTTGTTTCCCAAGCTTTCATATATAAAATAGTCACATTCAGCTCTGATAACATTATTCTGGGGACCTCGCAAGCTCTTGGTCCTTTCTGTCCATGAACATATTTGGATTTTAATAGCTCACCCAGAATTTTGGCTGTCGCTTTTTTACTGTAATGAGATCTGGATTCCACATCACATTTTTTTTTCAGATTCGCCGTCCTTATTTCCATGTTTTCCAAGTCGTGGTGCCTAGTTGCATATATCCTCTAATCGTATTGCTTGTCCTCGCATACCACAATAACTCTTGTCTTGTCAGAACTTCTCACCTTGAAGGTGAATAATCTCTTAACTGAATATACAGAGATAGCCTTATATAGCTCGACTTTATTTTTAAAAACTAATCCAACAAATAGTGCATTTTCCCCCTTTTTCAAATTCATTTTTGCTCTGTCGCTTCTAGTCAGCTTGATATTGTCTTGGAAATGGGTTGGATCGATGGTAAAAATAGGGATATCCATTGGAATAGACTCGTCAAAGTTATCAGATTTACCTTATGGTTCATCATCTTGTCCACTTATTGGTTCTCCATCTAGCCCATCCCCATTAAGCACCACTAGCTCATGTCCATCGCCATCTTGATCACGGTGTTCTTATTCAGCTATTGTAACATTGTTGTCCATACACGGGTCAGCCGTGCCCCCACCAAGCAATGGTAGTCCATGCAAATCGTGTCCATCTGAGCTGACAAATGCATATTGTCCATGAAATGGCATGCTGCAACTCTGATATGTTTCAACCAAATCACCCATATGTCTTGACGATTCCCCGATCTGTAACATATTTTTTGTCTACCAAATGTCTCAACAGTCCTCAACAGTTCTAGATGCCCACCAGTCATAAATGTTTCCTCATAATTATCATACATACGCTTAAATGAGTATGGATCCCAATTTGGTGGATACTCGCTGTCAATTAATTCTGTCATATAGTCGAAGTCATAACTATGGGACCCATCTTCACCACTAGATTCACCCGAATTTCCAATGAAATCTTTATGGTCGTCCACTTTTTCATTACTCGCAGGCCTGGGGTCATTTTCTGCTTCTTAGCCACTTGTCCATCATCATCGATTTTGTTCATGTGGACCTTCTTCAGTAGACTAACTTCATTAAGGAACTCATTGTCTTCGTATATTTTGTCACGTTCATCTATTGAACTTATTGGCTGCTCACCATCATTTGTTCCAGATAACTATGGGACTTTAATTCCACATGTATCGTCCTCCATTTTAATATCCAAGAACAAATTAAGTCCACCATTATCTTGTCTTCTCATCCTGAACATTTCTAGGCTGTCATCCGAGTCGATGGTAATGGGTGGTATCTTAGCTTGCGTGACAACAGTTTCCGAGGCCTCGCTCCAAAATGTTAAAAATAGTATCTCTCGCTTTGTCTCAAATGCAGCAGCGACCTTTGTCGCCAAACATTTGAAGTTGTCTGTTGCACTCAATGCCACACATTTTCCATACTTATTTCTTGACACACAGAAATTCCATCTTCCATTTTCCATGCATTCTCATTTCCCGACAATAACCAACACATGTCCATCCATATCCCGACAACAACCAACACCTGGAAAAAAACACAAACGGTTACCATCTTCAATTTTTGTTGTCTATACACGCGTTGTGACTAATCAACTCATCTACTTTTATAGTTTTCACATTAACACAAAAATTAAACATTAACATAAAAAAATTTAAAAGTAAATGCTCTTACCTACCAACAAAGTTCTTCAACTTCATCTTCAACTCGTCTATAGTTTGTTGTCGGCGATTAACGTTAATGAAGTCAAATGACATGCTATTATCCAATGGATTTTGAATTAAATGAAATTTATTGCTAATAAATTAAATCATGTTTCTTTTACAACCCTCACCTTTATTTTTGGCGCCAACAAGGGAACATCTCGTCTAGGGGAACGCTGGTCATTTACTTCATGCCACGATGCCATCCAATTATGATATTTTCAGAAACATTGGCCACATATGGTAGTCTAAGAAATAAGTGACACCAATTATGGTAGTTCCAGTAATTCTCCCTTTACTAAATATGATTATAATGTCAACAGTAAATGATCAGAAACTACTACCGACCACAAGGGACGGATCTACATATACATTGAGTGTGGCACGTGCCACATACCAATTATTATTTTCTTTTGTGATCTATTACATGTTTGATCATGTGGTTACTTGGTTAGTCTTTCTTTCACTTTTAAAAAGGTTAGTAGTTCGATGGCCACGACTGTTGTTTTTCACTATTATTGTTTGTCCAAACCTGGTTTTTTTTTTTTTGCAAACTTGTACAAACCTGGCTTTTTTAATTATACTCTTATAATTTATATGTTAGAAAATATGCCTAAGTTTTGAGTTTCTTTTATGTTTTATATTATATTGTTATGTGATATTACTAAATTCCTAAACTATACTTATAGTCTTGTTATTATATATATTGTAACTATGAATGTTTACAATATAAATTATTTTAAATATTTAGAATACATATGAGTATATTTAACATAAAATTTAAAATATATTTTCATACAAATGAATGCAACTTTTAAAAATTAATTGACTTCGAAATTTATATTATATCAGACAATAAATTATGTTTATATATATATATATATATATATATATATATATATTTGTAATATTACCTAATATCATAAAGTTGTGAAATAAATTAAGTATTACAATTTGTGCCCCACATAAATTTGAACTCTAGATCCGCTACCGCCAACCACTGTCCCCAGCTGGCCTGACGAAGAGCAAAGGACTAAATAAAATGCTTTGTATTCGTAGGTTATTTCGATTTCAGCCCACTGGCTTGGGCTAGATATTACATTTAATTTTTTTTATGTTGTCTTCTTACAAAATTAGTTCAGCTTCTGAAAGTGGAGCGGGGCATGAGATTCCAATGATTAGGATAGGATCGATTATCCAAGAACAAAACATTTATTTTGTATGATTTGCGTTGTTCATTGATTGTGCTAAGCAACAACTCTCACTTCTTTATTATGCTAAATTTGGATGTTACTTAAAAGAACATGTGCCATTTCGAAACACAAGACTCTAGACTACAACCTTATTTTGAAGAGTTGCAAACTTGGACAAGCAAACAGTTGAATGGTATATGAAAAAGTTATGAAGCAGAGAACAAACTCTGATAATAACAAATAGGTAAAGCTAGAGATTTAGATGTATTAGAGAAAACAACATCATATGATTTGGTTTCAAAATCATATGTCATCAGTGATTGCTGTGATTGACGATCATTAAACAGCAACTTCTTCTTCTTCTCAGCATCAAGAATTGCCAATGGCAAGAGAGCAAATTTTGGTTTCGGGATACCAAACCGTAAACGAATTAGCGTCACATCTATGGAACACATCATGTCCCATGTCTTCATGTCCGAATTGAACGACCATATTACTTGTTTCTCGGATGAGTTCATCACAGATACGCACAAGCGGTTATCGAGGTTACACATAATCATCTCGTTAATCAGTGCATTGGTAAAAGGAGCGTTAGTGACTTGAAAAGCTTCAGTGCGAAGATCTAAAGACAGAACTTTGGTTTCGTTGCACTTTGTGAACCAATGAATCGATCCATCTACATACACAGGTTTTGATAAAGTAACAATCCGATAAGGAGAAGCAGGAGTGACATATCTCCAAGCATTGGTGCTAAAGTCGAAAACTTCACATGTAGTGGCGTTCTCTTGGCCTCTTAAAGAGTTGTATAGCAAAACCGTTTTGTAAGTGCCTGTGAACTTATCTTTACCGAACACAAAGTGAAGGCGAGACGGTGCAAGATTAGGGTAATCGTAGATCGAGTAGCCTCGTTGTATTATGCAGAGAGGAAGATACCGATGCCATCTAGTGGTTGGATTGAACAAAAAACAAGCTTTTTGACGGTAGAGACAAACAATACCGTCACAGCTACTCTCACACATAAAGCTACTCTCACACATAAAGTAATTTGGTACTTTCCAAGAAATAGGGATAGTTACCGATGATGATGATCCCAAAACCACTCTTCTATTGGGATCAGTTGTCGCCATGAAAACATCCGGATCTCCAGATTTCTGACGATGTCTTAGCTGACTTTCCTGGAAGGATGGTGATTCGATTGTTGATTTCCATTGCTTCGTTACACATTTGAACCTAAGCAGAGATTTCACCGGAAGCCTTTCCATGATGTGCTCTACGACTTCATGAGGCAACGACATTCTTCTTACCCTTGTCGTTGAGATGAAACGCTTACTAACACTTTCCTCTTTTTCTAGGGATTTCATCAGATTCTTCTCACATATCCTCTTTGAACCTATTTATAAATTTTTTCTTTTGAGCTTTTTGGGCTTAGAACCCAAATCTTATTTTGAATCGAGAGCAAAGATATTTCTTCGGGCCTAAAATTGAACCCGATAAATTGTATGAGATTAGAGTTTTGATCCAGAATATGGATATCCAAAGAATATAAATTTAAATACGGATGGTATTTCAAAAATATGGAATTTGCTCAACTGTCTCTCGACGAAGATTGATTAATGATCCAGCGTGTGTTCGTTGTCGAAGGGTTATAGAAGATGAGTTTCACTTATTTTTTAATTGTCCACTAATATCAAATATATGGAATGGCACAGAGATAGATTCAATTATAGCCAACTCAAACTATGATTTTGATTTATGTATCACTTCGGTAATAGCAATGGCACCTGATAGACTAAGAGGCCAATTGGTAAAGACTGTTACTGTAGGGTTTTGCTGTAGACCTTTAGCTGTAAAAATTTTGGCTTGATTGGTAATCAAAATTATAGNTTTTTGATATAGTTGTAAGATATTTTATTTTATATGTATTAATTATTTTTATATTTATAAATAAATTTTTGATTTGAAAATTTTCAATCAAAAAGATATACTAATAAAATAAATAAAATATAAAATAATGATTCAAAACCCATATAAGATGGATTTTAAAAAATGAGAATAAAAAGATGATTATTAATATATAAATAATTTTTTATTTATTTAATATATAAATGTACAAATGACATTAAAATGTATGGTGGAAGATAAAAGATAGAAAAAATATTTTTATCCATCTCACAGCCATTTACGAGGCTTTTATATTTAACAAAGAAAAAGCAGTTGAATGACTTTAGACTATGTATAATGGTTGAAATTATTCAACACCCTCTTTTTCACTTTTAGTCTTCCACATCATCATCTCTCTCCTCCACATATGAATTCAACACACATTCAACTTTTATACTCTACAATAGTTTTGTTTAATAAAATTCAACACCCTATCCCACCACTTCTATTTTATATACATTGAAGATTTATATTTGCATTGCAAAAATATTTCTTATATTGCAGATTTATTTTTCGTATTGCAAATTTATTTTCATTTACATTGGACATTTAT
>OVBE01015213.1:0-11611 GCA_900406425.1 Iberis pinnata | reverse complement strand
TCTTGAAGAATTTGAAGATGAGGATTTCACATTTACCGTAAAAAAATCAAATCAATCCGGCTGTTCAATTGCTCGTCGAAAACAAGTTCGAGATTNATAAAATGGGTGTTTTATTTCTTATGTTTTTTTCTTTGTATGTTTTTTAAAATGAAAAATAATAACAAGTTTTAAATTTTCTTCCCAAATACTCAAAAATCAATTAAGAAACTTTACTAAAAGTCCTACCAATAATCCAACTTTTCAACCAAAGTCCTTAAAAAAAGTCCTACACTTTTTTATTATTATTCTATTCTAAGGACTCACATATTGGTCCAACCAATAATGATGCTCTAACAGAACTAATAAAATAAAACTTAATTAGTTGGAAGAGATAAAAACTAGTAATAAAATTCTACAATGAAAAAAATTATATTCCTTTCTCTGAACTAGACGTGTTGTAGTGTCCTATGCCCAAAAAATATTAACCAAAATGTAAAATGATTATCCTCAAAAAGATTAGTTTCTATAAAATTATATCAGAAGGGAAGCTACATAGATATAAGGTTAGAATATCTTAATAAATCAAATCTTTTTTCTTATTCGTTGAGATGATCTACCAAATACAAAGATTGGAATATTCTTCTCAATGCTTATTAATAACTCTTTATTAATTTATCAATATTAATAAATAAAAATCATACTACATTGGGCGCTATCTATAAGAAAACTTAAAAATCCTAAAAATATTTAATATTAATATAAGATTCAATGGAAGTTAAACCTTATTGATCTCAAACGAAAACTTGAAGAAGGAACTAAGGTTACATCTTTTCTTGTTTAAGACCAAGGAGATGAAATAGCCTCAATATAGAATCACTAGCAGTTGGACTAAGGTTCACTGCCTACTAATAATTAAATTTTTGACAACGGAAGAGACTTAAGAAGACGAACTAAGACTATAGTCTTCTTAAGATATGAAAATGATGATGGATTGAAGATCGACGCTCAAAGATGCGAAAGACTTTGAGATAAGATCACAAACCAATATCTATATGAATAACACACAAAGATAAATATTCAATTCAACACTAGTATTTTAGAGGAAAATTCACACAACTAAAATAAACAAGTAAAATGAGCCATAGCTATAACAAAAGAGGAACACTCTCAAACATCTTTTTATATTATTTCTGTGTTATCTTTTACAATGAGAATGAAAACTCTTTTTAAAGAGCTACAAATCTTGATAAGCAAGCTAAATTAAATAACAATATAAATGCTTAATATTCTAATAAAAGCAATCAAATAAAATAGTAAAGATATTGAATTGATTCTTGGAGTATAAATCAATCAGATTTAATGTTGATTATGATATAATTTTATAATGATTAATCCAAAAATCTCGATATGATCTCGGTGATTCTAGGAAGAAAATCTTAACGTCCATATCATTAGCTTGATCTCGAACTGAATGAGTTCATATGATTTCGAACTTGCATTAAAAATAATAAAGAATTGTCTACCTAAAAAAATATTTATGATATTTGTGACATTTTTAAATATCTAGCTGCTTCATATATATGCCTTAATATTTGGATACAAGTGTAATGATGGGTATATTGTAAAGGTATATAATTACAAGTGTTAAAATGTAGCCAAACCTCAAGTATAGAACAAAACAAAAAGAAAAACAAGTAATATACAATCAGAAAACCATTTACATTGATTTACAACCAGCTATAATAAATTGTAAATTGGAAAAAAATGTGTATATAAGAAACTCACCAATGTCAATAAAAATCAAATTTTTTTTTTTCTAACGAGATGAAGTATCATCTAAAATTATAAGTAATGCGATGACAAATGCGAAATCAACATATGGATTGACCCTTACTTTGAAACTGTAATTCCCCATTATAAGTCCTCCCCACGAAAAATCTTGAACCACCTGCATTATTTAACCTTCATTTTAACATTAACATAAAAAACTATATTATATTGTAGTTCTTTCTAACAAAGTAAGCTGAATAACATCTCAAATGTGACATAATATGCCGCATCATACATAAACAATATTACATTTAAATAACACTACATAAATTATTTTTTTGAAAATACTACCATTAAGGTTTTCTTTGAAAAATACTATTGTAGAAAATGCCACAACCATAAAAATAACTTTTAATGGTTTAAAATTTTAATTTATGGATTTGAATTTATTGGTTTAGTTTTAGAGTTTATGGTTTGGTGTTTGGGTATAGGAAGTTTGGAAAGTTTAAAGTTTAATTTTAAGAGCTAATTGGTAAAATGATTGTAAGATTTATATAAAAAAAAATGATATGTAAGACCGTGAGCACTTTAATTTTTTTCTAAAACAATTTAACCAATTACACTTTTGCTTTTTTTAAAGCTTTTACATTTATGAAATGCTTGTGAAATATCTTATAGTAAAAAAAACTGAATTTTATCTTTACCGTAATTTATTTCTAATCCCTACAAAACATGACTTTTAATTTTTTTGTAAAGTAACAACCATCATTTTTTAAACTTATTTTTACACTATTAAAGGTAAAAGTCAACGTCACAATCTCAAATAATCAACCTTTGTAATATTAAAAAATAAGAGCATTCTCAAAAATACCACCAAAAACTAGATTTGTTCTAAAAATATCACACACTCCCAAAAGTTCCAAAAATACCACATTTTTTTTTCCAGAAATACCACAAAAATGTTTTTGTTCCAAAAATACCACAAAAATTGAGATAGTTTTAAAACTTCAAATTTAAACCCTAAAACCCAAAACAAACACTACCCCTTCAAAAAATTAAACACCAAATTTTGTTTAGTGAACCCAAACACAAAATATTAAATTCTAAGCCTTATAATTCACTTTTTATGTTTGTGGTATTTTTGGAACATTTGAGAGTGATATTTTTGGAACTTTTGGGAGTGTGTGATAGTTTTGGAATTTGAACTTCTTTTGATGGTGTTTCAAGAAATTTTTCTAAAAAATAATGATATTTTTAGAAAATAAAACTTATGACTGTATATCTATCTCAAAAACTTAGCAATAAAGTATTTTTGATAATTTCATTGAATAAACCCCTTTAGTTTGAGCAAGAATTAAAGAATATAGGAGTAGTGACTAATGAGTTACCTCAGCAAGAAGAGTATTATGAATTGGCTCAAAGAGTTTAAAAGAAGAACCAAAATAACCACCAAATGCTTGAAAATCTGGCTTAATACTAGTAATGTCCGATGTTTCTTGTGGAGGTAAATATACATCAAGTGATGCTCTCAAGGACAAGAATGGTTCCCTCACTGAGAAAATAAGATCTTTAGATTCTTTGCTTTCTCCTTTGTACACTTCCCATTTGTATCTTAATGTTAATATTCCCTGAAACATTATATTCTAATATAAATTATGTCTATAAATAAAACTGATTTTTTTTTTTTTGTTGTAAAAAAAATTAATTTTTATATCCACAGTTACAAAATTTGACCATTACTGACTGTTTTATGACTAACAAAATTAATCGGCCATTACATGATATTTAAGATTTAAATACAAAATTTGGCCAAAATTTTTTTGTTTTAACGTTTAGGCCAATCAACCATTCAGCCGGTTTATATATTGACATCTACCGATTTTTAAAAAATTGAATTTAGGCAAAACTCTAAACTCTAAACTCACCTAATCTTTCAATCCTTGATATATAAAAAATTAGGATGGAGACTATAAATATCTAGCTAAATTCCCATGAAAACGATGTTGTTTTAAGCCAGTTTAAAATCATTCAAATAAAACCTAACCAAACTACTACATATCACATATATATGCATGTGATTAGTGATCAATAAAATGAATTTTTGAAGAATTATAGAAATATTAAATGATGAGGTATGTGTAACCTTAGTGCGCATGGAGAGAAGAGGAAATCCATTGGCATCACGGAGGACACGTTTACGGCGGATGTTCCAAATGCCACCGTCCACGGTGAAGATTATATTGCCGGAGAAATCAAAAACGTCGTAACGATCTTTTTTCAAGCTTTCTCGTCGTCTTCTTACCACAAGTTCCGTTGGGTATGGATTACAAAACATCTCTCCTACAACACTCACCATTTTTTGTCTACAATATTTGTTTTCTTTGAACAATTATGTTTGATTACAAACAAATTAATTTGGATGTTTCTATAAATCTAAAGATCGATTAATACTCTTTTGATCTTTCAGCACAAAATTTTAATATTAAATAAATGAAGAAAAGAAAAGTAGAGTTATTAAAGTCGATTGACGCGGTTCTTAACTTGCTTGAGGAAGAAAAAAGTTTATTCATATATTATGTATGAATGAGACACGAAGAGTCAAGGTGTTATTTTATTTCTGTTCTTGATAAATCAAACTGTCCAGCCAATATATATATATATAAAATTCGGATCAATTGGAGGAAAAGGTCTATATATACACCTTTTATGCTAAAATTTGATTCCATATAATCTTCAAAAATAATAATAATATGATACTATGTAACTGCGTTGATTATGGATCAAATTTTATCGATATAAATATAAATATGACAATAACTTATTTTTTTGTTGAAAATTACTACAAAAAAACAAAGAGCATTCTGACGGACATTCTGATGGCTAAAAATCCGTTAGTAATAAGTGACGGCTTATTGATGGATATCTGACAGCTAGTGTCCGTCAGAAATTCCGTCAATGTTTAGTGACGGATTATGGTCCGTCAGTAATTACTGACGAATATGTGACGAGAATCTGACGGCATATTATTGACGGATATATTCGTCAATAATCCGTCAAAATATCTGTCAATTTATATAACCGGTACAAAGTAGCCGTTTGAAGCCGTTGGCAACAGATATATTGGGACTTACTGACGGTTAAATCCGTCACCAATCTGTCAGATATGTTTTCTATAAAAACCAGAAGCTTCATTCTCAATTCACAACATCACAAACAATCTTAAAACAATGTGTACTCCATATTTTCGATCTTGGATGGATGGTGAACGGATGAATGAAGACACAAACCTTTTAAACGAAGAATATGCACGTGGCGTTTGCGAATTCATGGCGATCGCATGTCGACAACCGCATGCACAAAGTAGTCGTAAGTTAAAATATCCATGCACTTTATGTCGAAATTCTTATAATATCAGAATAGATTTAGTATGGAATCACTTCTATTGCAATGGATTTATGCCGGGGTATAAGATTTGATATTTACATGGAGAAAGACCTGCTGATGTTGGTAGTAGTAGTAGCGCTAGCGAACCATTGACCGATAGGATAGATGAACATAGAACATAATTAGGTTTTGGGGCACCTACAGTTGAAATGGTTAATGATGTTTATAGAGAAACTATAGACACGACTCAGGTTTCAAATGAAGAACCTAATTTAGAAGCAAGACAGTTTTTGGTATGTTAGATGCAGCAAATCAGCCATTATATAGAGGATGTAGAGATGATCATTTGCCTTTATCATCTGCAAGTAGGTTGATGGGGATAAAGACATATTATAATTTTGCTGAGGATTATGTTAATGCAATTGCGAAGTTTGTGAGAGATGTCTTGCCAGAGGATAACACTGCTCCTGGTTTATATTACGAGATACAAAAACTTGTAAAGGGGCTTGGATTGCCGTATGAGGTTATAGATGTGTGCATCGAGAACTTTATGATCTATTGGAGACGTGATGAAACTCGGACACGATGTCGATTTTGTCGGAAACCAAGGTATAAGAATATAGGCGGTAGAGTTTCTGTGCCTTACAAGAGGATGTGATATTTGCCACTAACAGATATGTTGAAGAGGTTGTATCAGTCTCAGAGAACAATTGCGGCAATGAGATGGCATGTTGAGCATAGATTTGATGGAGATATTACACATCCTTCTGATGCAGAAGCTTGGCGTCATTTCCAGACTACATATCCAGATTTTGCATACGAGAAACGTAACGTTTATCTTGGATTAAGTACAGATGGACTCAGTTCTTTTGGGAAGCATGGTAGACAATACTCTCTGTGGCCAGTAACACTGACACCTTACAACTTGCCGTCATCACGGAATTTGGTGAAATTTTTTGAATTTAATTTATTTGGACTGTTGGATATCTGACGGATGTAGCCGTCAGAAGCTTCTGGTTTTAAGAAAAAAACCAGAAGCTTCTTTTTCATTTTTCTCTGCGATTTCTGGCGACAATAGGCGATTTCCGGCGACTCTTGCAATTTCCGGCGACGATCAAAGCTTCAAGTCATGTCCAACCCCCAAAACAACCAAAACAACCCATTCTTTTAAGTGTTTAATGTATTTATGTGATTTTATGTTAGATTTAGGAGTTGGAATCATTTGATTAGGGTTTAGAAATTTCAAATTTTTCTTAGATTTTAAGTTATTTTGTCAATAGTTTGTGAGTTTGTTGGTTGATTTTGGTTGATTTTTGGGTTTTTTTTTTATATAAATTTGGTTTTGTAAGATTGTTGGTTGATTTTGATAATTTTAGGTTAGGTTGATTTTGGTTGATTTTTGGTTGATAATGGGTTGTTAATCTAATTGTAAAAAATTTGGGCTTGTAAATGTAATTTAAAATGGTTTTGGGTTGTTAATGCAATTTAGAAATATTATGGGTTGTTAATCTAATTTTAAAAAGTTTTTGATTCTAAATGTCATTTAAACTGATTTTGGGTTTTAAATGTTATTTAAAATTCTTTTTGGGTTGTAAATGTAATTTTGAGAAATTTATCATTCTAAAAGTAATTTGAAAATATTTTCGGGTTTAAATGTAACTTTTAAAAGTTCTTGATTCTAAATGTAATTTAAAAAGTTTTTGGGTTTTAAACGTAATTTAAAAAGTTTTTGGGTTGTAAACGTAATTTTGAAAAGTTTTTCATTCTAAATGTAATTTAAGACAATTTTTGGTTTTAAATTTAATTTTAAAAAGTTCTTGATTGTAATTGTGATTTAAAAAGATTTTGGGTTTTAAATGTAGTTTGAAACGTTTTTGGGGTTTAAATGTAATTTAAGAAAGTATTTGGGTTGTAACTGTAATTTTGAAATTTTTTTGATTCAATATGTATTTTTTAAAATTTAGTGTTCATAATGTAAATTTCAAAGTTTAGGAGTTTCAAATGTAATTTAAAAAACTTTATGGTTGTAAATGTAAATTTTATAAGTTTGGGTTTTAGTTATAAATATTTAAAGTTTAGGGTTCATTCTTAATTTAAATCATAAGTTTAAAAATTTTCTTACTTAACAAAATTGATAATAATACTTAACGAATAATTAATTTTATTGTCATTAAATACTAACGATACATTAAACTTACCGTAATTTCAGCAATTACGGTTTATATTATGTGCCACACCTCGACACATCTAACGGAGCGGGAGGGTCGGGTACGATGTCCTCTCCTATCATCCCTTCTTCTTAGGCGGGTACTCATATCCCGGAAACTCAATTTTTGGGACATCAGTATCCGATTCCTCTGGGGCCTCAGAATCCTCCGGTGCATATGCCACTAGAGGAACTACTTGTGCAACCTGGGAGGGAGGGGTTGACGTTACTAGATCCCAAACTCACAGACGGGGCTACATAGTTTGGTCCCTCGGACAACGGGATGACCGAATGCATCATGAGAATGATGCATAGTCTCCTGAAGAAGCCATATAAGAAGTTCGTTTTGATGCCTGAAGAAGATAAGGAGATGTGGTTGCGGCACTTTGCGGTAATTATTTTCTAATATGTTTATACTAATTAACAACAACTACAAACATTATCTAACTAATTTAAAAATTTTTATAGCAAGAGTTCAACTGGCGTCCGTCTATAACCGGCTTGGTCCGGTCTGATTTCAGGCCGAAGGCGGCCCGAGTCTACAGCAACCACTGCTACTTCTGGAAGAGTACGTGGAAGAAGTAAGGCAAGATGCGAAGGAGATGCCCGAACCGCTTTACGACGACCTCGTTCAGTATTGGTCTCAACCCAAGACTATAGAAGTCTCCTCAACGAACAAGAAGAACCGTTACAGCACCCGCAACGGTCTAGGCATTGCGACCACGAACTTGGGTGCTAAGAGTAGCGTTACTCGTGACCAGGAGATTGTAAGAAAACACATACACTTTAGTTATTTTTAAACTTTAATCTAATTATAAACATAAACTATAACTTTTAACATTTAAACAGACCCTGAAGTTGGGGCGACGACCGACCCCCTCGAGCTAATGGAGGATATTCACACCAACAAGAAGACGGGACAGATTCAAGATCCCGTAGCTAAGGATGTGCTTGAGACGACCAAGCAGATTATAGACAACATGCAGGCGACTCAGCAGATACCCGAGGGTGAGGATATCCCGCTTGACACGCAGTACGCGGTTATGACCGAGGTTAGTTTTTAAATAAGTTAAAATTTTAAATGTTTCATTATTTCTATGTCTAATATATAATTTGATTTTTTTTAGACTACGAAGAAGTCGAAGGGGCGCGTGTACGGACTCGGGAACATGGCCCGATATTGTCTACCAGGATTCCGAGGAGTGAGAGATCCAATCAGGGAAGAGGAAGTGCGGCGAAAAGAGGCTGAAGTGGAGACCATGAAGAAGACGGTAGAACATTTGGTGGCCGCGCGTCAAGAGGATCAGAGCCGGTTAGCGAAGATGCAGGAGACGATGGACGTGATATTAGGACAGCTGGATCCACAGTAGTTTCATTTATTATTTTCTTTTTTGCAATTTGAAATACGTTTATTAATATAGTTTCGTTATTTTATAAAATTTTATAAATATTTTTCAATTTTATTAAAAATAAAATTATTATTATTCAAAATAATAAAACATATATAAAATAAGAAATATATATTTTAAAATTTAATTTCAGAACCGTCAATAGTTCGTCAGTAATAACTGACGGACTATTGACAGACACAAACTGACGGATATATCCGTCAGTAATTACTGTCTGACTATTGACGGATACATTGTGACAGATATATCCGTCAATAAGCCGTCACTATATATCCTTCACTAAACCGTCAGTAATAACTAACAGATTTTTGGTGGATAATTACTGACATATGTATCTGTAACAAATTCCGTCAGTAATCCGTCAGTTATTACTGACGGATTATTGACAGATATTCATTACTGACGCTCCAGGACTAACGGACACATTCCGTTAGATACCTGTAAAAAAAGCTATTTTTAACGGTTAAGTAACGAAATTGTCCGTCAATTCTGGCATGTTTTCTTGTAGTGTTAACTTCATTAGTAAATTAGTTGCATGCATGTGGACTGCCTCTTTTGGCCTTCGTCTTCGGAGATATCGATATTTTCTGCCAGCTTGTGATGTTTGTATTTTTATCTTGATGTTGCTTTTATTTCGGCTTCTCATATTTATCGATTTAGCTCGGTTGCATTTCGGTTAACGTCTAATCCATTAGATGGAAAAAAATAATTGCATGCATTAATTGGTGATAAAAATTAATTTTAAAACTAATATGTTCTTTTCTTGTTCGCTTCTAATATTCTCTCTTTCCCTCTTTCTTACAAACGTTTGTCTTCCACAATTTCTTCCCGATAGAAAAAGATGACATCAAGTTGTTCTTTTGACTTGAAATCAGATGTATCTAATCAATGCTCAAACCGAGCGATACATTTGATACAGTTGGGAAGCTTATAGACCGATCAATCTAGCTTCTATGGCCATTCTAAGATCTTGGATCAACTAGTCCAGGCTCAACTTTGTCCAAAAATGCTATTTTTCTTTGCAGATTCGTCTTGTTTCATCTAAATTAGTCCAAAAACCTGAAATTCCTGCAAAATATTGAAAATACACAAAAACACTCCGATAACGTTTCGAAACAGGTAAAAACGCCTATTAGAAAGCGTTAAAATTGGGATATATTTGAGCTAATTATAACGTTCGGTATTTGGACATCCTTGCATTTTCTCCAAATGCAAATTGCTATAGAAATGAAATATTTGGAGTTAAGTGGAAAGTTCTTGATAATCCTCGAGGCAAATTTTGTGTATTCTTAAGCATCTACTTTTTTGATTTTTTTCCTTCTAGTGAAAAGCAATGGGTATAGGGAGGAAGATAGAGACCATGTTCGTTTTATTATCTGGATATTGTATCTAGATACTTCATCCGGATACGTTTTTCAGATGTAGTATCCAGATGATGTTCGTTACTGTTTTTTATTTTGTATCCAGATACTACATCTGGATACAATTATGTTTGTTTGTGTATAATATAATTAATTTTTTCGCATTTTTGGCGGGAAAACACGTTTTCCTTGAAAAACACGTTTATGAGTTTTTAACGAGAAAACATGTTTAAACATTTTGGCATAAATAATGGTATTTTAGACATGTTTAGAGTTTAGAGTTTAGGGCCTAAACTCATCCAAAATATCCAATTATTTTGGATGCATTTTAGATTTGTATCTTGATGCAGTATCCAGCTAAGGTATATAATTTCAACTAAACGAACATCATTTTGTATTTATAGCTGGATACTGCATCCAGTTAAGGAAACGAACAGACCCAGATAAACTATACATTGGCTCATGTGTTGAAAATTGATTAATCAACACAAAGACTTGTCATGAAGACTACTTGATAGTTATAGTGATGAGTCAATGGATTGATCTTTGTGGAGTTTATATGTAAAGCATGCAGACTTATGACTTGTTTAGCGTTTGCTTTAGTTTGGACAAACAACATTATGAAATATCTAGCTTGTAACGTAAGTAGAGGGGATAAAATGTGTGGCAATTGATTATTCAACACAAAAACTTATCTTGGACGTGAAGACTACTTAATATAAAGATTAAGCGAGTCAATGGATTTATCTTTGTAGCATGCATTTTATTAATACGTATATAAAGAGATGGACTATTAAACCATATTATCCATCACCAATTTCCTTTTTCTTTGCTTCTACATCATCGCAGTTCAAGAAAATTAAATTTGTAAAAAAAAAACTACGAAAGACTATTGGAACTCAATGAGTACCATTCTTATCGCTCTTTCTATTTTCTTCTCATTTATTTTTATGTACGAGGACGTGTTTGCCTGCTATGCATTTGTGCCGTCCTGAACAAAGAGATGCACTTCTCAAATTGAAAAACGAGTTTCAAATTTTAAACTCTTCTTTCGTTAGTGATTGTTCTAATAACGAAGGTTATCTTGTANNTATGGCGCTCCGAATCCCAGGATACAACTGCAACTATTATGTCTTGCACAACCCAAGAACATAATCTAACGAACGCTGTTTTATGTTGAACTCTCTAAAAAACAAGAAGAGATGTGGGGAAAAATATTGTGTATATGATCTCTTTTTTGATCATGTGTGTTTTGTTGTTACCCAAAATTNCTCTTTATAAGAAAAGAGAAGTTGTGGGTATCACCCACTAACCTAGTGGAGAAAATTAAAGTCACCTATTTAATTAGGATAATGGAGACTTAATCACCATATTTAACTAGACTTTTTAAATTAAATGGAGAATATATTGTTTTAACCAATTCAAATACAATAATACATTTTATAGATTGACTTTCTTGTGTTAATCAACACAAAAGTTTACATGGGCTTGTGCAATAAAAT
>OVBE01015212.1:0-11611 GCA_900406425.1 Iberis pinnata | reverse complement strand
ACAAGGGTAATTGACTAGAGATCTATCCTGAACTACCTAAGCACCTAACATACCTCAGACAATGAGCTACCCCTAGACAATAGATTCATATGCAACCAAGTCCAATATGTTGATAAATGGAATCATCCTAAGCAATCACCTGACTAACACCCGTTAACGGTACACTACCTAGTAGGCATGAATAACCAATCTACTAAAGCCAATAAGCACCCTAAACATCTAATCCCTTAGGCTAGGATGTGCAAATCTTTGAAATCACCATGATCAGGCATTTCATTGAACACTTTTTGAGTGCTGAAATGCCTAAATCATATTTCAATTAGTGTGAAACAAATCAGCATGAAGAGCAATGAAACAGAAGAGATCTATATGCAAACAAGCTTAGGTACTTAGGTAAGATCAGAACATCATCATTAGTTTACCCCATCCTCAGGAACTTAAGGAAGCTACTCATTACACATGGGTATGAAAGCAGAAAAACCAGAAATCATAACTTAAAAACCAAACATCATGATGAAAATTCAAGCTATGAAGATCAGCAAGAACACCAACCTAGAAAATAAGAAAAAAATGAAACAGTAACAAACAGAGGAAAATGATCAAAGGTAAAACAGAAGATTATAAGCTTAAAAACTTAGATCAATATGCACCAGATAGAACACAACCCTAATCTATGCATGAAAGTAAAAGAAAACAGAAGATTAGCATAAAATTTTAAAAGATTATGGGTTTAACATCAAGAACACTAAGAACATCAAAGGGAATAAAAGAGAGAAAAGAAACCTAAAGAAAAACCTAAAAATGGCAAATAAAAACTGATTTTCGAAAAAGGAGGCGTTTTAGGGCTTATATAGTATTTAGGAAAAGCCCTAAAACGCGTAAAAGACACAATCATTGGATTGGGTATGGGTTTAGGTCAATTCTGGATTCGAGGATCGGGTCGGAGCATGTTTGGCTCGAGTTGAGAAGTGCATGAGATCGATCCGTGTAAAAATTGTGCCGAGAAGAGATTTGGCTCGATCGTCGGATCAAGCCGAGAAGAAGTGTTATGATCTATGAGAGAAGGAGATGGCCGAGGTGGAGTGGAGATGGCTCGATCGCCGGGTCGAGCCAAAATGGATGCGTGGATCGAGCCATAGGTGGACGTGGCTCGATCGCCGGATCGATCCGGGCTTGGAGAGTTTGGCCGAGAGGGATCGATCTGGAATGTTGTGTGGATCGAGCCAAATGTGGATGTGGCTCGATCATCGGATTGATCCGGGCATGGAGAGTTGGCCGAGAGAGAGATCAATCTAGAGTGTTGTGTGGATCGAGCCAGACTTAGATTCGGCTCGATGGGGAGATCGATCCGGGCCTTGTACTGGTTCCATTCCACATTTTTAGTTCCTCTTCTGAAATCTCACAAATCATTCTGAAAACTCATGAAAGTCCTGAAAAATCTCCAAAATGCATGTATATGCAAATGCTGATGCAAAAATCCCTAAAAATCAGAAACTTGCTAATAACAACTATAAATGTGATATATGAACACCTAAAGGCCTAAAAATCAATGCTAAATGACTTCTCAAAACCATAGTAACTTGTCATAAGCTTCTCAAGACTTGTAGCCTTGAAGAGATGGGATACGTCTTTTGCTATTCTGAGGGCTCCCATGTTTGTTTATGAGGGAATCGAGTTCACTTGAAGCTTCGTGAAAGAAGTGCTTCGAGGTCGAGTGAAGCGGAGCTCTCTTCAACCTCCATTTGGGAAGTTCCCTTATTTACCATTGAGTTCAAGAACTGAGCGTAGTAATCCTGAAGTTCGGTACTCATCTCTTCACCCTCTTCATAATTTGGGTCTTCACTGCTATTTTCCTCTTCCATCGCAACCTGCTTCCCCCTCCTTATATATGAGCGTCTTTGAGAGTTTGCGTGGTCTGCTCTCTCTCTTTCTTTTTCTTGTTCCATGTTTGCAACGAGAAGAGCATGTTGCTCCTGAATATCTATTTCATCTCTTGCTTGTTGCAATCTTTCAACAATCTCATACCCCCGAAGCTGCCTTCTTGAGAGTATTGGTGGATTTGGAGAAAACTCTGGAGAAATCTCAGGGTCATCCTCTCTGGTTCTAAAGGCCACTCGTTCCTGCGAAGCCTTCTTAGTATCCTTTCTCGCGATGGTTGAGACATCTTTGATCCTGAAAGAGATAGCATACAAATGAAGGTATGTGAGTAACTTTTCCAAATGCCAAAAGAGTTCAGCTAGCATCAAGTGTACATTCACGAAAAATGCATTGGGCATGTAATTTGATTAAGCTAAAACCAAGTTCAGTCCATGATTTCAATCCTACCTTAACACCTAATTCAATTTATTTTCATGAGCTAAAACCAATTTTATAGAAAACGTTTCTTTGATAGAACAACTAAATGAATCTTCATTTGTAAAAACGTTAAAACCTATGAGAAAGTTTAGGAACTGAAAACCGTAAAAGGTAAAGTATGAAACCGATTGAAAGTAATTAGAGTCTTGTTGAAAGTCCTTGGAAGAGAAATTCTTCTAGTGAAAATGCCTTAAGGAAAACGATTTTTAGACAAGAAGGTAAGCAAGTTTCAAAAGTTTTAAAGTTATGAAGAGAAAGAATAAGGGGTATTCCCTTCTTATAGAAGCATGGCTCGATTTGAAGTGGTGGCAGTGAGGATTGGAGATATGTGTGTGAGGTTCAAAGAGGTGGTATGTGGAGGAGGTTTAGAGAGGAGACATGGGAGTGATGGAGGTGTAAGAGTTATGTTGGGGAATCTTGGAAAGGTGAGAGGACACTTCTTTGGCATGAGGTGGGTAGTGGGAAAGTGGTGAAGCTTGGCTTGATTTGAATGATTTGGTTGAATGTCCCTTGAGAAGTGACTCGGTCGAGCTTTTGAGCGTTTGGCTTAATCTTGATGTTTTGGCTCGACCTTGATGCCGAGACTTGGCTCGACCTCATTTCAAAGTGGCTCGAGCATTTTGGCCCGATCTCATGTTGTTGATGCGGCTTGATGGGAAATTTCTTGGCTTGAGCATGCATTGAAGTCGGCTCGATCTCACCGAGAAAGTGGCTCGATCATGTTTGAAAACGGATCGATCCGATTATAACTTTGCTCGATTATTTTTTGAGCTACGGTTTGATCATGGCTTGAGAAAAGGTTCGAGCTGATCCACTTCTCATTTTTCCTCATTTGCAAAGTCCAAAATTTATCCCCTAGGTACCTAAGACACTAAAACTAGATGAAAACTAAAATGCATTAAATCAAGTACTGAAATTAAAAAGCATTGAAATTTAAATATATACAGAGATAGACATGGGAATTCCTCCCAAGTGAGCTTTTTTTAAGTCACTGAGCTTGACGGCTCTCCAAAGAGAACCGAGGTATTTTTCGAGACAACTCTATTATCACCGTTCTGATCAACCGTGTAGCCAGCTTTGATTTTTCGTCAACTTCTACAGCAAGTATAATGTCTTCACCAGATAGTATTTCTTTGATCATGAAGTTCTTGGAAGCGGATGCACTTTACCCAAATAATACCTGAACTTCGTGTTGAATAAAAACATTTGGTCTCCATTCTTGATTTCCAAGGTTCGGGTACGAGGTTCCAAATTTTTTTTGGAAATTAGAGTGTCCGAAGGTGGTTTTTGAGGTGGTACACGTTCAGATTGAGGGTTGAACTCAGGGCTTCCTTTTCCTGGACCCTTCAGATTATCCTCAGCTTTTGACATTACTAATGTTCTGATTTCTTTTAACTTCGCAGGAATTATTTTATCTGGTTCTTTAGTAAGCTTGAAGGCTTCATGGTGCACTGTAAATTGTGTTGGATCCTTCCCCAGTTCGTCTTCTGCTGGATCTCTGCTTGAGTACCCATCTTCATCGTAGTTTTCATTCTTCTCCTTGATTGAGAATAGCTGTCCTTGGATGGTAAGCTTCTTTGTTTTGCTTCTAATGTTGAAAATCATCTTTAGACCTCTTCCTACATTCAACTTGATGTGACCTTTCTTGACGTTAATTACAGCTCCAACTGTGGCTAAGAATTGTCTTCCAAAGATTAATGGGTCCTTTGGTTCTTCATCTATCTCCAACACCATAAAGTCCGTGGGCATTTTCACGTCCTTGATCTTGATAGGTAGGTTTTCCAGGATACAGATAGGATACCTAATTGATATGTCTGCCAACAACAAAGTTATGTTGGAAGCTTTGAATTTTTCGAATCCCAGCTTCTTGGCATTGGACAGAGGCATAAGGTTGATAGATGCTACCAAATCACAAAGGCATTCGTCGAAGGTCATGGGGCCTTGTGAGAATGGCAAGGTGAATGAACCATGATCCTCTTGCTTCTCTGTTATCAAAGCATTGCACTCGTCAAATGGTTCCAGCACTTCCTGATCTATCTTTTCCTTCATAGGTTTCTCAAATATTTCTGGGTATTTCGCCATGATCTCTTTCTTGAAACATGTTGGGAATGGCAATCTTGGAACATAGGGAGGTGGATCATAAGGCATTGCTTTATCCTTTGAAATAGGTAACTTATCAACAGGCTTGTCAACAAGAACAAATTCTTCATGATCCAGA
This sequence comes from Iberis pinnata, assembly GCA_900406425.1. NCBI lineage: Eukaryota > Viridiplantae > Streptophyta > Magnoliopsida > Brassicales > Brassicaceae > Iberis > Iberis pinnata. The sequence continues at coordinate 7,038 of OVBE01015212.1, read as the reverse complement.
GGTGAAACTACGTTTGAACTCAAATCCCCCCCAACTTGAATCACACTGTCCTCCGTGCAAATAGTAGTGGAATGTGGAGGAGGAATGTCAGTGGAATGTCCGGGATAGATGGCATTAACATTAGCATATTCCTTTGGGTTTTGCACAGACTTTCCCGGAAGTTGACCATTCATAGAAGCAGTAGTGGATGTTGTCTTGCCTTCGAGAGTAGTGACCCTAGACTTGAGAGTTTCAAGCTTCGCATAGNCGGGATAGATGGCATTGACATTAGCATATTCCTTTGGGTTTTGCACAGACTTTCCCGGAAGTTGACCATTCATAGAAGCAGTAATGGATGTTGTCTTGCCTTCGAGAGTAGTGACCCTAGACTTGAGAGTTTCAAGCTTCGCACAAATAGCGACTAATGAAGTGTCCATCTTGTGTTGAATTTCTCCAAATTTCTTTGATGTCTCCATGGCACTATTCGTTTGACCCTGAAGAAGTTGTTGTAATATAGATTCGATGTTGAAAGGTTGAGCCTGAGGTTGGTTAGATGAGAAACAAGGAGGTGCACCAACAGTTTGTTGTTGTGGTTGCTGAAAACCAGTTTGTTGTTGTTGCTTTGGGAAGAAACCTCTGTTTAGATTGTAGTTGATGAATGGTTGAGTGTTCTTCTATTGTTACGGTGGGTACACGTGGTCTTGTGGGTTAGCGACGTTGTTGCTTCGGTAAGAAAGACCAGGGTTGTTGGAGTAGTTGATAAACCCTTTGTTATATCCTCCTTGGTTCTGCACATAGCACATTTCCTCTTGCTGGTTAACTTCCTTAGCTTGAATCTGAAGTTGTTCTTCATCAGTGATGAAGTGGAATTTATGTTATTGACCCAGGAGTAGCCTGTCCAACTTCTCATTCAGAGTCTTGATCTCCTTCTTTGTGCTATCATCAGAAGCAGAACCACCTCGAGGTGTTCGGNGTAAGAAAGACCAGGGTTGTTGGAGTAGTTGATAAACCCTTTGTTATATCCTCCTTGGTTCTGCACATAGCACATTTCCTCTTGCTGGTTAGCTTCCTTAGCTTGAATCTGAAGTTGTTCTTCATCAGTGATGAAGTGGAATATGTTATTGACCCAGGAGTAGCCTGTCCAACTTCTCATTCAGAGTTTTGATCTCCTTCTTTGTGCTATCATCAGAAGCAGAACCACCTCGAGGTGTTCGGTCATAGTCTTCACTGTAAATCCGATCAGACTGAGCAAGGTTTTCCACAAGCTCCCATCCATCATCAACACTCTTGTTGAGGAAGTTCCCGTTGCTTGCAGTGACGCTTTGCTGAAACCGTGATGGGGATACTGCATAGTATAGTTCTTGAAGCATTCCCATGCTTCAGAGAAGGTTTCAGCATTCCTCTGTGCAAAACCAGAAATGTCGGTCCTCAGTCGTGCTACTCTAGAGGCAGAGAAGAAATTTGCAAGGAATGCTTTCTTGCAGGCATCCCAAGTGGTGATGAAGTTCCTAGGAAGCGACTTCTCCCATTGATGTGCCTTCTCCCCCAAAGAGAATGGGCAGATGCGTAGCTTAAAAGCATCCTCACTCACATCATTTATCTTCGTGAGGCTGCAGAAGCGATTGAACTCGTCGAGTTGATCGAGTGGATCCTCCATAGGCAGACCATGTCGAAGTTTTATTTTGAACCGCATGTGGGTTGATTCCATGTCGAATGGTGTGAGTATTTGGGTTGTCACCAACACCTATAGTGTGTTGGTTATCTCTTTCAACGTTGTCTGCCATTTGTAAGTCCAACTTTCGTAAGTGCTCCAGACGTTCTTGTTCACGTCTCGCCCGAGGGTATTCTCGTTCATGAGCTCTGATATCTTCAACGATGGGGATTAAGTCTGTTATTCCATTGCTTCTCAGGTTCATACACTGCTATGCGAGTACCTGAAAAGAAAGCAGACAAAGGTAAATAAACACCCAATTGGCAGTGACACCAAATTGATAACAAGATTTTAAGATCAATTCCCCATTATACACCTGCGTTTTAGTATATATGAGGTGTCAATCCAAATGAGTGTAATGCTAACAATCAAGATTGCAATGGTTCTATTGAGTCAAGCTAGACAATAAAAAAGGTGTTTCTAACATATCCTAAGTGAATATAAAATGCGTAAGAAACTAAAAAGGATAAAATATTGAATTAGTAAAAACAGAGAAAAAGCAAAAAGGGGTAAAGATGCAATCAAGTGTGAAGCAGCTTCTGAGGACAAGGGTAATTGACTAGAGATCCATCCGGAACTACCTAAGCACCTAACATACCTCATACAATGAGCTACCCCTAGACAATAGATTCATATGCAACCAAGTCCAATCCCTTGATAAATGGAATCATCCTAAGCAATCACCAAACTAACTCCCGATAACGGTAAAATACCTAGTAGGCATGAAGAACCAATCTACTAAAGCCAATAAGCACCCTAAACATCTGATCCCTTTGGCTAGGATGTGAAAATCTCTGAAATTACCATGATCATGCATTCCATTGAACATTTTTTGAGTGCTAAAATGCCTAAAATCATATTTCAATTAATGTGAAAGAAATCAGCATAAAGAGCAATGAAACAGAAGTGATCTATATGCAAACAAGCTTAGGTACTTAGGTAAGATCAGAACATCATCACTAGTTTACCCCATCCTCAGGAACTTAAGGAAGCTACTCATTACACATGGGTATGAAAGCAGGAAAACCAGAAATCATAATTTCAAAACCAAATATCATGATCAAAAGTCAAACTACGAAGAACAGCAAGAACACCAACCCAAAAAAGAACAGAACTGAAATAGTAACAAACATAGGAAAATGATCAAAGGTAAAACAGAAGATGAAAAGCTTAGATCAATATGTACTAGATAGAACATAACCCTAATATATGCATGAAAGTAAAAGAAAACAGAAGATTGGCATAAAACTTGTAAGGATTTTGGGTTTAACATCAAGAACACTAAGAACATCAAATGGGAAAATAGAGAGAAAAGAAACCTAAACAAAAACCTAAAAATGGCAAATAAAAACTAACTTTCTAAAAAAGAGGTGTTTTAAGGCTTATATAGTGTTTAGGAAAAGCCCTAAAACGCATAAAAGACAAAATACAATCATTGGATTGGGTCTTGGTATAGGTCCATTCTGGATTCGAGTTGGTTGGGTCTGAGCATGTTTGGCTCGAGCTGAGAAGTGTATGAGATCGATCCGTGTATAAATTGTGTCGAGAAGAGATTTGGCTCGATCGTTGGATCGAGCCGAGAAGAAGTGTTGTGGTCGAGGAGAGAAGGAGATGGCCGACGTGGAGTGGAGATGGCTCGGTCTCCAGGTCGAGCCAAAATGGATGTGTGGATCAAGCCATAGGTGGACGTGGCTCGATCGCCTGATCGATCCAGGCTTGGACCGTTTGGTCGAGAGAGATCGATCTGGAATGTTATGTGGATCGAGCCAAATGTGGGCATGGCTTGATCGCCGTATCGATCCTGGCATGGAGAGTTGGCCGAGAGAAAGATTGATCCAGAGTGTTGTGTGCATCAAGCCGGACTTGGATTCGGCTCGATGAGGAGATCGATCCGGGCCTCGTACTGGTTCTATTCGACATTTTCCGTTCCTCTTATGAATTCTCACAAATCATCCCTAAAACTCATGAAAGTCCTGAAAAATCTAAAATGCATGTATATGCAAATGCTGATGCNAACTATAAATGTGATATATGAACACCTAAAGACCTAAAATTCAATGCTAAATGACTTCTAAAAACCATGAAAATATAGAGACATCAATCGAGTCACTCCAATTAAATCACTTCTCGGATGTTGAAGTGCCTAAGATCGGATCTCACCGGATCAGGTTGAAATGTCAGCATTAAGACCAATGAAACAGAAGGGGTCTATTAAAACATCAAAGCTTAGACACCTAGGAGGAACAAGGAAACAACACTACCCTATCTCATCCTCAAGGAACTTAGGTCACTACTCACACAACATATAAGATGCAAAATCAGAAGAAGATGAAAGCATAGCTACTGAAAAAAACATTTTAGATCAAAAGTCAACAACTAAAAACAGAATTTTTATAAAACCCTAAAACATAAAACAAAAAAAAGATGCAGAAGATGAAGATCTAAAACATTAAGAACATCAACCCAGAAAATAAGAACATCAATGGAACAGTAAAAGCAGAGGAAAATGATCAAAGCTAAAATAGAAGATTAAAAGCTTATAAACTTAGATCAATATCCACCAGATAGATCACAACCCTAATCTATGCATGAAAGTAAAGGAAAACCAAAAGATTAGCATAAAACTTAAAAGAAATATGGGTTTATCATCAAGAACACGAAGAACAAAAGAGAGAAACTTAAAACATAAGATAAAAACCTAAAATGGCAAAAATAAAGACTGCTCCCAAATGGAGGTGTTTTAGGGCTTATATAATGTTTAGGAAAATCCATAAAATGCATAAAAGACTAAATACAATCATTAGACTGGGTCTTAGGTCATGTCCATTCCTGATTCGAGTTGGTCGGGTCAGAGCATGTTTGGCTCGATCTGAGAAGTGCTTGTGATTGATCCGTGAAGAAGTGGTGTGGTCGAGGCAAAAAGGAGATGGTCGAGTGAGAGCTTTGGGAGATCGAGCCGAAATGGATGCGGCTTGATCTTGAGATCGAGCCAAATGGTTGAAGTGGCCGAGAGAGAGATCGAGCCAGAATGTTGTGTGGATCAAGCCAAAGGTGGACGTGGCCAAGAGAGAGATCGATCTAGGCTTGGAGAGTTGGCAGAGAGAGAGAGAGAGAGATCGAGCCAGAAGTTTGCGTGATTGAGCCGGACTTTGATGTGGCTCGATGGGGAGATCGATTCGGGCAAGGAGAGTGATCGAGCGAAAGAACATGTGGCTCGATCACGAGGTCGAGCCAAAGTGTTGCAAAGATCGAGCTGGCCTTGTACTGGTTCCATTCCATGCATTTTCCGTTCTTCTTCCGAATTCTCACAAATCATTCTGAAAACTCCTTAAAGTTCTGAAAAATCTCCAAAATGCATGCATATGCAAATACTAATGCAAAAATCCCTAAAAATCACAAACTTTCTAATAACAACTATAAATGCAACATATGAACACCTAGAGACCTAAAAATTGATGCTAAATGACTTCTAAAAACCATGAAAATATAGAGACATCAACTCTCCCACGCTAAATCATTGCTTGCCCTCAAGCAAGTAATTTAGAGGTCTGGGTGAGAAGTTTGAAAGTGGGAACTCAGAACCAAAATATGCTGCAAAGACATGTAATATAAATGTCCTGGTTACTAGTTCTAGAATGCATTCCTAAGCTTTTCTTACTTAAAAAACTTTGCCATACTCATCACAGTTCGTCACAGACCAATTCCAACTTCCACAATGCATTCAAATTCATTTGCCCCTTTAACATTCATTAATCAGGAACCGTGGATCAATTCATGTGCGTTCAATGAACTCATTTGGTCAAGGACATGTTAAGGAGTAAAGACGACCCCTTTATGCAATAGTTAATGATTCATAATAAGAGTTCTCTCAAAATGGAATGAGCTTTAGTAGAAAGCTAAAGGTAGGAACACTTAGATGCATACAGAAATAGAACCCCATCTACCCAATGCTAATGAAACCAAAGTTTACTGATTTTACCCAGTAGGAGGTCCTAAATTCTTCCCTTTTGAAACTCAAAGTGATCATACACATTCACATTCTCCCTTTTTCATATTTTCTTTGGTTACACTTAGGAGATGTTTCTTTCTTAAACGACTGCTACATGTTTCAGAAACTTATTTACTTAAACACTTATGGCTTTTGACCTTTTCATTTATACCATCTTTCTGGGTTTTACCCTTTTGAATTCATTGTCACATACTCTTCTTAATCTGCACTAGCCAAACTTCTTTGGCATACCATTGTTCCCTCAAACTTTCTACTAGCATATTCTGATTCTTTTTCCATTCCTCTCCTAAGGTTCTTACTTCATCCTTCCTTTTTACCAGCTACCAGTACCCTTTCATTCATTTCCACCCAAACCAACATCCCAAATTGAATCCCACCTAGTCATATCTAGTCCAAAAAACGTGAACTAGAACTACATGAGACCCTATTCCTGTCAGTTCGAACCTAACATGTTCTACCAAGCTCATTTTATAGAAGACATGCCACTCAGTAGTAGATTCAGGGTTTGAAAGAAGGCAAGGTTCAAGGTTGGGGATTCTACTTGGATTAACAAGAGTGGTAAAAGGTAGAAGATAACCCAAATATGTATACACTATCCATGAGTTCATATTCACCACACAAACATGATAATTATACATTCAAATTAAGTTCTAATAGATAGGAGCAAACATCAAATCACAACATGTTTCAGGAGATAAATGATCACGCAAGTTCACATTCCAAGCAAGGTGCAGTTTTACTTCAAAAAAATTCAGGATGCATTAGACAACTAATAACCACGGCACTTACATTTTTTGAGAAAACAACACATTTACAAGGTTATCATCTTCCTAGTTTCCTATGCAAATACAAATGAACAACCTATGAATCTAACATCCTAGATGCATCTATATGAACACTCTAAATGCTATGTAAAGTTGGAGACAAAGGAACAAACATATAAAGTTCATTAGTGATAATCCTCTGAATCCTCCCTCAAACTAGAATTACACAGTCTCTATGTAAACCAAATTCGGAAATGGACTCAGGGGTCGGACAGATAGTTGGGGCTTCTTTGAAGTAATAGAACTCAGGCTCATTCAACTCCTGATCAATTGGAACTTCCATCCTTTCAGCCACTGCTTCTTCAGCTACTTCCATTTCCTCCCTGTTCTCGAAGGATATCAGAACTTCAGCACTTGGTTGGAAGTCAATATTTCCCCATCTTTTGATTGTGGTGACTTTCTCGTTGGGGAGTGATAAGATTGCCCCTCCCAAGTGTGGGTGAATGAACTTATACTTATGCTCATTAGTTGGTCCCTCAAAGAAGTGAGAGTTCCTCAAATAAGATAGATCAATC